>PVJN01041568.1:0-18830 GCA_004026805.1 Lasiurus borealis | reverse complement strand
TACTATCAAGACATCCGGAGGAGGTAACTTTTGACTTGTCTTGAAGGATGGTTTCGGTAAACAAGGCCTGGAGGACAATCTAGGCAGAGGAAATAATTTGAGCCAGGAATCAAACACTTAATTGGCAGGTAATGAATCTAAAGAGGTTGCGGGTTCTCTCCAATGTCAATTACTTAACTATTTGTTCTCACATGAGGTATCAGCTCATCGACAGCTTATGAGAACAAGAATGGTGAGAAGCAGAGGGGCATTTGCAAGGTTTCTTGTGAGCCAAGCGCTCAGAGCTAGTTCTCCCAGCCAGCAACGACCACCTTTAAGGACTACAAATCCCGTCATGCAGAGGGGGCGCGCCCAGAGCCCAGCGGCCTGCCCCGCCCCTGCCCAGGCCCCGCCCCCGCCCAGGTCCCGCCCCTATTCAGGCCCCGCCCCTCATGCCGCAGCCCCCTACCGCCGGGTCAGCCCCGAAGAGTTGCCCGGTGGCCGCGGCAGACGGAAGCCGAGCGAGAGTCTCGGCGGCGGCGGCGGCGGCAGGATGGGAGACTCCAAAGTGAAAGTGGCCGTCCGGATCCGGCCCATGAACCGAAGAGGTGAGAACCGAGCCTGCTTCCAAGGCCGCCTCAGCGGAGGCGGCAGGTGCCTGGTGCGCCCCTTCGCGGCGGCCGCCCTGTGGGGTCCGGCTGCCCCGCCCCTGGAGTGTCCTCCTCCGGGCCGGAGGGCGGCCCGCGCACCCCGAAACCTTGTCTTCCACGCGCGCCCCGCCTGTACGGGACGCCCCTCCCCTCGTCGGCACCGCGTCCCCGGGGCGCCGCGGGCCCCACGTCCTGGTCCGCTGCCCCTTCCGCCGGCGCGTCCGCCCCGCCCCGCGCCCTTTCGCCCTCTCGCTTCCCCCTGCCCTTCCAGGAGGGCTCGCTCCCTCGTCCCTCGCCCCGGGCTCTCTTCCTCCTCTCCCCCACCCATTCCCCTGGGCCCTTGCCTCGCGGGTCTCCGCCGTCTCCTGGCCAGCTGTCAGTGCGGCCCCCGCCCCGTCGGTCTCACCCCCTCGGAAGCCAGGCCGGACAGCCAGGCACCCCGAAGCCCCACGTCACCGGCCCGGTCGCCCTAACCTGCACTTTGGTGGCTCGCGGCAGGAAAAATGGCAGGGAGTGTGGTCTCCTCCTCCTCCTCCTCCTCCTCCTCCCACCGAGAAAGCACTCAAGTGCAAACATTGCTCGTCTTTGCTTTCTCACTGTCTGTCTATATGCCTTTACCCTGGACGGTCGGTCACACCGAGTTGGAAAGTCTACTTTGAAGTTGGGTCAAAGGGATGTCGTCTCCCTCTACTCCCACATTTTCTGACTGTTGAGCAAGTTTTTGTCTCTGCTTGAAGTCATAGTTGCTTATCTCTCAACAATAGCTTAAAGTGCCAAGATTCTTGTGAAATTGTATCTTTCAGGCATTCTCTCCAATCTGCAGGGAGGGTAGAGAGAGAGAGCAGATAAACCAAGTACATTTAAATCCTCTTTTAGACTAGTCCCATGTCGTGGAGAGGACCCACCCAACTCCAAGTCTTAGGGGGAAGGTGGGCTGGGTCTCTTGGCTTTAATACTTAAAACTAGCAGTGTGCGACTGGGCAAGTTACTTTAAATGAGGTCATATAGTTCAAAAACACTTTCTGTAGAAGGTTATATTATTTGGGGGGGGGGAACAGGGGGTGTTGTCACTCTTATAATTATCCCAGGAGATGACTTTTCGAGACTCTTTAACTAATCAGAATCATCCGTATGTTTCAGAGTCGTGTTTTAAGTCAGCGATTGTCCACCTGTGTGCTACAAGAATTTTTTAAAACATGCAATACCTGACTGTTTAGTCAGGGGCACTGACCTGTTTTCCCCTAGAATGTCAAATAAAGAAGTGACAACAGCCCCACAGGATAGCCACCTGGTGTGAATGAATCAAAATTTAGTTTTTGAGGGAAGTACTATCCTTTTTTCTTTTTTGTCATATAAGCAAAAAATAATATATTTTTCGACTCTTAGTAATTAGTTTTATGTGTGCCATGAGCTGAAAAAGGTTGAAAGTCGCTGTTCTAAATCGTTCTTGCCACTTCTTTGCTGGTAAGTGTTGTTTAAGTCTGTGTAAGAATCATGAGTTGTTTTTCAGTTTTCCTCTTCTTTGCTATCTTTTGTGTATAGTGAGATATTACATATAGCTCAACCAGTTAATCTATACTTTGTTTGGTTTGTCCTTCTCTTGGGAGGGAGTTGGTTTATCTCTTCTCTGGGAGTTACACCTTCTGTTGGAGTTGGTGATTCCTTCTGTTCCTGCTAGGTCAGCTTACAATTGTCATGTGACAAAGAAGAATTTTTTTCCCTAATAAACTAGTTCAGTCTTGACCTCACTCACTAGTTCCATGCTCTGAGAAAATGAAAGAATTTAGAGGAACTCTGAAAGTTTTCAAAAGCTTCTGTCCATTGTTCAGGCATCTTTATTTAAATTCACCTTAAATTTATTATCATCACAATGATTAGGAAAAACTTAAAAAACAAAAACCAAGCCACATAAAACACAACTGATCTGGGATTTGATTCTGAAAGGATGACTTTAGCACATTCTTAAAATTTCTTTTTCATGAAAAACTTGGAAATGTCAGTGCTAAAAAGAGGCAGTTAACCAACCACCACAAAAGACCTATCTCAGGTAAAATTCCCCCCCTTTCCAAACCCCGTTTTAATTTTTTGGGGAAGTACTATCTTTTTTTACTTATAAATTGTCATTAGTTAGATTGTAATAATTATCAGTATCCGAGTTTTGATGGAATGATCATTTTAGTTATGGAATGGATGCTAGCTTTTCCTTTGAAAACATTTTTAAATTAAGGTTTAAATATGGATCTATTATCATGTAAATAAAAGTGCATTATTTGTGATAAACTGCCTCATTCATTCAGTGCCTTTACTTACATGGTCATATATTTCCTGAAAGCACATGGACTTCTTTTTTCAGTGATTACCACAAATAATTAAAATTAATTCTATTTCTATTTTGTCACTAAGTAGTTGTTCACATAAATCTAGAGGTTTTTATGGAATGCAATGTACTGAAATTTTAAAGTCAGTGATATTTAAACTTCTGTCTAGAGATTGTTTGAAAAGGTTAAAACAAAACCATGTTCCTTATTAGTAATTTTGAAATGAACCATATTGCTTTAACCAATTAATTACTTTTGGGAAAATTAATATATTAAGTAATAGTATATAATTATGACAAATAGTAAACTTTTAGTCATAATTGTTTCTCTTTTAAATATATTACTGTAGGATCAACCTCAGAAATACTCTTCACAAATAAGAATAAGATGAGAATGGGTTGGTTACTGGGATGCTGTAGTTTTGTTATACAGATTTTGATATTTGGAATCAAATTAGCTACTGTTTGAGGAAAATCTGAAATTTGCAAGAAGCTCTAGTGTACTATTAAGTTTTTCACATGATTCAATATCTAACTGTGATTAGGTATTGAGATAGTTAGTTGGCTTATTACTTCACATTTATCATGTGGAATAAGAGTGTTTCAGTCATTTTTGCTAAATTAAATAACAAGAGTTGTAACGGTTAATGAATATGCTTTTTAAAAAAAATCTTTATCATTACATATGTTCCCCTCCCTTTTTTTTCTCCCATTGACCCCTTATAGCCTGCCGTGTCCCCTTAATAAATATGCTTTTGTCTGGAATATCTTTCTTGTTACACATTTAATGTTATACTAACAAAACAAACAAAACATAAAAAAGAAAGTCTCTGACATCCTTTCATCTTGACAACTCACACTCCCATGTTTTCTTATTTCCATTCTACTTTGTTCACATGTATATGTAATTTTAGTTTTAATTTTACTTTTATTCATTTGAAATATGAAGTTAAGCCAAAGAAAAAAAAGGATAGATTTGTTTTGTCATGAGCTCTTGAAGTTAGTTCTATTTGCAAATATTGTTTGTTTTTTATGTTATCTTTTAGACTCATACAAATCACCAGGTAACTCTTGTTGTGTTCTTCTATATACTGTAAAGAACACCCATTCATACATTATTAATCAATCTAATTATTAAATGAACTGAAAGTTTTACAAGCATAATTGATGGTACTAGCTAGATCAGTGACACTCTCCTGTTTAGGAATTTGATCTTTTATAACTTTAGGTGGTTTAAAAAATATTTGATACTTACTGAGTGCCTGCTACGTGTATAGCTTATATTATGGGACCTTACGACCTTTTCTCAAAGAGTTGTCCATATATAAATATGTATAAGATCAACTACCAAAATTTAATAGATCTATATAAAAAGGAAAATATCTTTACTGTCTAGACTAAGGTGGTGAAATCAGAAATTACATGAAAATTTAGTTAGGGAGAAAAACAGTGAAATGGGTTATATTGCAGGTGTTAGTAAGTATGGACAATTTATATTTATTTCATCAAGGATTTCTCAAGGGTTTACTTCACATTTTATAGAACTTGATTCAGTGAAAAACATAAAGAAGAATGTGATCTAGTAGAGGTTAATGCATAAGTAAATTACTCTCTAGTATATGTGGATACTATTATATAGCTACTAGAGGCCTGGTGCATGAAATTTGTGCATGGGGGGATGTCCCTCAGCCTGTCCTGCACCCTCTGCAATCCGGGACCCCTTGTGGGATGTCTGACTGCTAGTTTAGGCCCAAACTGGCAGTCAGACATCCCTCTCTACAATCTGGCTCCTAACTACTCACCTGCTTTCTGCCTAATCTCCTCTTACCACTCTGCCTGCCTGCCTGATTGCCCCTAACCCCTCTGCCTGCCTGATTGCCCCTAACTATGTCTGCCTGCCTGCCTGATTGCCTCTAACTGCCTCTGCCTGCCTTCTTGATTGCCCCTAACTCTGCTGCCTGCTGCCTCTAACCACTCTCCCCTGCTGGCCATAATGGCCCCTAACCACCCTCCCCTGCCATCCTGATCGCCCCTAACCCCTCTGCCTGCTAGCCTGATTGCCCCTAACCGCCCTCCCCTGCAGGCCTGATTGCCCCTAACCGCCCTCCCCTGCAGGCCTGATTGCCCCTAACCACCTTCCCCTGCTGCCTGATTGCTCCCTAACTGATCCCCTGTTGGCCTAACCACCCCTAACTGCCCTCCCCTACCATCTTGAGCACCCTTAACCCCTCTGCCTGCCAGCCTGATTGCCCCTAACTGTCCTCCCCTGCTGGCCTGATCTCCCCTAACTGTTCCCCTGCCTGACTGATTGCCCCTAACCACCTCTGCCTCAGTCCCCGCCACCATGCTTTGCCTGGAAGGAGGACCGGATGACTGGAAGAAGAGGGTGCAGGCCGGGCTGAGGGACCTTCCCCCTTCCCTATGCATGAATTTCATGCATCAGGCCTCTAGTTATAATATAAAATATAAACAGGAATGGGCAAGGGGTAGAAAGAAACATGAAAAAAATGAGATTGCTTATTCTCTTTGGGAGAATTTTATTTCCTAAATACTTGTTCTTAGTGTTGTCTAGTATCAAAGTATGCTTTATGGTTCATGCTTATGCGGAAATGACTGTCTTGTGAAAAGATAACATTAAAAGGTAAACACCTATAGCAGATTGCTAGGTAACTAAGTGCCAGGTGAGTGATAGGGAAATATAGGAATTCAGATGAGTGAAAGATCTTTGGAAGCTGGATAGTTAGGGAAGGTTTCTCTGGGGAGGGAGAACTTAGGCTGGACTTGCAGGAGGGAGCATATGATTGGAATAGTTGCAAGATAGGAGGGAGGGGAAAGCATTGGTTTTTGAGGAAGAAGTATGGCCTGAGAGCAAAAACACAGAAACAGGAATGAGCTAGACAAGTTTAGGCAGCAGAGACAAGCTTAGTCTGCCAGAAAGGAGGGTTCTGTGAGGTTGACTAGAGAAGGATGAGATTAGGAAGGCAGGGTGAAATTACAGGGAGCCCTGACACTAGGTAGGCCCAGAAGTCTGGGTTTAGGGTGGCTGGTCCATGTGCTCTAATTTAGCTTTTCAGAACTTCGTGTGGGTCTCAGACACAAGCATGAAGGAGAAAGATTGCCAGATCTAAGGGCAAGATTGCAAGATTGGGTAGATGACTGATTCAGGATATATAGGTAGGCAACATTTAAGAGCGCATGATGAAAATGAAGCATGTGAATGGGAAAAATAAGGAGGCTGGTCAAAACCAAGCAAGTAGTCATGAATTAGAGACAAAACTGAGGTTGCTCTCATATCTTGGCTATTGTAAATAATGCTGCAATGAACTTAGGGGCATGTATATCTTTTTGAATTAGTGTTTTGGATTTCTTTGGATAAATACCCAGAAGAGGAATTGCTGGGTCATAAGTTAGCTCTTTTTTTAATTTTTTAAAAATATATTTTTATTAATTTCGAAGAGGAAGGTAGAGGGAGAGAAGAGAGAGAATCATTGATCAGCTGCCTCCTGCATGGCCCCAGCTGGGGATCAAACCTACAACCTGGGCGTGTGCTCTTGACTGCAAACGAACCCAGGACCCTTCAGTCCGCAGGCCATCACTTTATCCACTGAGCCAAACCAGCTAGGGCTATTTTTAATTTTTCGAGGAACTCCATACTGTTTTTTCATAGTGGCTGCACCAGTTTACAATCCCACTAACAATGCATGAGGGTTCCCTTTTCAAATAAGTCAGAGAATGACAAATACCACAGGAATATATTTAAAATTATAAATATAATTTTTATAAAATACTATGATTTCACTTACAAAATAAACCAACCAACTTAACAGAAACAAACAGATAGAGGACAAAATGATGGTTGCCAGATGGGCAGGGGTTTAGGGGAATGGGTGAAAAAGGTGAAGGGATTAAGAAGTATAAATTGGCACTTATAAAAATAGTTATAGGAATACAAAGTACAGCACAGGGAATATGGTCAATAATCTATATATTTATAAAAGCCCAGCTACCAGAATGGTGGAACAAACAGTGGCTATGAGGTGCAGATTCAGGCTCGATCAGCCCGCCTGGCAGGCCTATCCCCTAGTTGGCCCCCAACACCTTGATGGGGGCAGGACCAGCCTGGTCAACTGCCCATGGCCCCTCCCCACTGCCAGCCCAGCCCAATGGGCTCCCATTGGGGCAGGCCACCCGGACCCCACCTGTGCACAAATGCGTGCACTGGACCTCTAGTATTATAATAACTATGTATAGTGTCAGGTTGGGTACTAGACTTATTGGAATGAACACTTTGTAAATTATATAGATGTCTAATAACTATGTTGTATACATGAAACTAATATATTGTATGTCAACTGTAATTGGAAATTTTTTTTAAAAAAGACAAGGTAAGACTAGGAAATAGGAGGATGCTTAGAAGGCCCTGGCAGTCAGTTAAGAAATAGCTAATCCTTAGGAAATGAAGGGGCAGGGTTAGGAGGGGAGAATCTGTTTGAAACAGGAAGGTGTTTTGACCATGTGGCCAGTGGTGGTTCTTTGGCTTTTTCAGAGACAACTGACGTTGGAGTTAAAGATGACTGGATGGAAATTTCTGACATGTTCTGTAAAACAGAAGATACTTGTTTTCATAGCAGCTGCTTGATATGCTAATGGAAATGAGACACACACATCTAATACACCATTCTTTTGTTTCTACTGTCAACTCAGTGACTGAAATAGTAATTAATACACATAGGGCCAGAGGCTTTTGGAGAAGAAAATATAATTTTTATAAAACCTTACCTCCATAAAACAATGGCTAATGTATAACTTATTATTCTTAAGTTCTGAAGATGGAAGAAACCATTGACAAAATTATTTGTTAAGCAGATGAATTGAGATGTTTATTTAGCAGAAATGAATTTAATATTGATCTTCATGCTTGCCGATCAGGTCTCTGTGTGTTTAACAGAGCATGTTCTTTAAAAAACTTGACAAAGGCCATCAGTGTACTCTATGGGAAAGTGTGTGAAGGTAATGGTCTATGAGATACAAATCTGTGACTTAATTGGTACTGGGCCTTAACTCTCAGAAGCTGTAGATATTGTTAAAAGAGGGTATTGAGCCTGGCCAGGATGGCTTAGTGGTCAAGTGTCAACCTATTTAACAGAATCTCAGAGAGGTTAACTCCCTGGAATTATTAAACCATTATTTTTTGAGATTGAATTTCACCTGTTTTGCCATTAAAACCTGTACTTTTACTATTGTATTGACACTAGAGGCCCAATCCACAAAATTCATGCACTGGTAGGGTCCCTAGCGGCTGCTGACTGGGTACTCCCTTCCTTCTCACGGCTGCCTGCCACTGCCTCCACACCACCGCTGCTGCTGCTGGCCGGCTGGGACATCCCTCCTTCCCTCCCTGGCCAGTCCCAATCCCTGGTTGAGGGGACAATTTGTGTACTATGCTTTTATTATATAGGGATGGTGATCTTTAAGGGTACTTTGTGTTCCCGAGTTTACTTAATTTTCAAAAATGTGCAGTATACTTAAGAAGCATAAGTATGATCTTTAACCAAAGAAGCTCACTGTTTTGTTGGTAATACGAGATGCACAGGTGAGCCAATTATAAGAATACATGTATACAATGCTATGATGACAATATGTTATGAATTAAAGAAATGGGAATGGTCCTTCAGAATGATGAGGAATAAGTTTAAGAGAGTGGACAAGATGGAAGGCATGGCATTTGGGGGTACACAAATGGAGTTGTAGGAATTAGCAGTCACTTGCAAGAACAGTGAAGAAATTAGATGTAAAAATTCAGACAGCAGGAAGGAGACATTATCTGTATAATTCAGTTATTCACAGTTAAAAGTGTGCTGACATGGTCCCAAGTACAGAATTAGACTATTTAGTTAATCCTCACAACAATGCTGGGAAGCATTTATATTGTAATTCCATTTTACAGATGAGAAAATGGAAATTTAGGCAATCATAGCAACTTGTCCCACGTCACAGAACTACAAAGTGGAGAAACTGGCTACTAGAACCTAGTAAAACTCCAGAGCCCAAGCCTTAAATTCTATGCTTTGTGGGAATAATTGGAAGAATAGTTGGAAGAGTATAGAGAGTGAAGGGTGAGAAGAGTGATGAAAGTTGCCTTTATTGAAGAAGGTTTGTGGGGAGTAGAGGGATATGAGGTTATTTAAATGAGGTATGGGCAGATTAAGAAGAATGTCAAACAGTGACTATAGATTTTTTAATGGAGCTGTGGCACTGTTAAAGTGATACTTTAGGAGAGTGGTCGGTGAACTCATTAGTCAACAGAGCCAAATAGCAACAGTACAACGATTGAAATTTCTTTTGAGAGCCAAATTTTTTATTTTTATTTTTTATTTATGTTTTTAAAATATATTTTATTGATTTTTTTACAGAGAGGAAGAGAGAGGGACAGAGAGTTAGAAACATTGATGAGAAAGAGACATCAAATTAGCCGCCTCCTGCAGTCCCCCCACTGGGGATGTGCCCACAACCAAGATACATGCCCTTAACCTGAATCCAACCTGGGACCTTTCAGTCCGCAGGCCCACGCTCTATGCACTGATTCGGCAAGAGAGCCAAATTTTTTAAACTTTTTTTTTTAATGTATTTTATTGAATTTTTACAGAGAGGAAGAGAGAGGGATAGAGAGTTAGAAACATCGATGAGAGAGAGACATCGATCAGCTGCCTCCTGCACTCACCCTATTGGGGATGTGCCCGCAACCAAGATATGTGCCCTTGACCGGAATCTAACCTGGGACCCCTCAGTCCACAGGCCGACGCTCTATCCACTGAGCCAAACTGATTTCGGCAAATTTTGTAAACTTTTAACGCCACTTCTTCAAAATATACTAGCCCAGGCCATGGTATTTTGTGGAAGAGCCACATTCAAGAGGCCAAAGAGCCGCATGTGGCTTGCAAGCTGCAGTTTGCCGACCATGACTTTAGGAAGAGAAATTACTCTGTGTGTCTTTACTGTCCCCACAAGCTAATAAATTCATGGGTGCTGATAAAAGACATAGGATTTCTGAGTCAGAGGACTTGCTCATGGCACAGCAAGCAGCGTGAGCAATTCCTCTTACCTGCAAATCTCACAGGGGTGATGAGGAGGAGTCTAGTGGGTTTCTGTTGCATTTGAGGAACATTGATCTTGGGGAATTCATTGCTTTAAAGTGGTGAGCAAGCCTACTCTTTGTCCTAAGGGAAGAACTAGTCCCTCAAGATGGCGGGCTGCAAATACATTTCTGGGAGATAGGCTGGGTAAAGAGCTTTTATGGCCTTGCATTCTAGATTTATCCAGAAAGAATGTGTCAAGATGATTTGAAAGAAATTTAGGAAATATAGGAAGACTAACTACAAAACTCCTGATTAAGATGACTAATTGAATAAATTCTAATGCCATCAACTGGGACCAGAAGTATAAGAGAAGCAGGTTTTAGTGTGGAGGTATGGGATATGATGAGTTTTATTCTTGGACACTCAACAATATTTAGTCTGTGTTTGTCATGTGCATGTACTGTACCTATAACTATGAATAAGATATAATGATGTCCATAAGAAATTCAACAGACTTGTTGATTTTTATATGTCTGAAGTGCAGCCAAGTGAATGGATCTAGAAGACTGTTGTATATGAGTCTGAAACAAAAGGACCGGATATACATGTAGATTTGGGAGTCATTACTATATTTAGAAGATAGATTATTAAATTAAGGCATGTTCTTTATTTGGAAGGAGGACACAGAGGCCAAGAAGGAAGACATAAGATGAAGCAGGTAAAAGTAATGTGGAAGCCTGGGGAGGTGAGGGGGAATGTGTCCTAAAGAGATCTGTAGCCAGATATCAGGCATGCATGATAATACTGAGTTGTCTTAAGTGGATTTGGCTTGATGGCAGTCAGTGGTAATTTTCAGGAGAATAATTTTGACTGACTGAATGAATGAGTCTTGGTGTGTTGGTAGTGAGCTGAGTCATAAGTGGGTGTGCCAATGTGGAGGCAGTGAGTTACATGGATATTCTTTCACAAAGTCCATGTAAAAGGGAAGGATGAAGAGTGGTATCCAGAAACGTAGTTAGGAACAGGCTTTTTTTTTTTTAAGGTTGTGAGATGTTTAAGCTTTGTTACAGAAAGAGGTAATAAAGAGGGAAATTTTTGAAATATGGGAAGAAGAGGATAATTATATAATGGGAAAGCCCTGGAGTACTTAATTTTCTTGATGAGGTAGAATGTGAGGTTATTAATTAGGAGTAAGAAGAATTGAGTTGGCTGAGATCTTTAGAGTAGTGAGTGTTTTGAAATGTGGCTAAAGGATTCTAACCATATTTTATATCTATTGAGTACAGTAAAGTCATTCCTTCTAAGTTTTTTAAAAAGATATAATTCATATATCAAAAGTGCACAAATCAGTGGCTTTTAGTGTATTTGCAGAGTTGTGCAACCATCACCACAATCTAATTCCAGAACATTTTCACCATCCCAAAGAGAAACTCTCTCCCATTAGCAGTCACTCTTCACCCATTCCCCGCTCCAGCACCCTCCCCCTCTTCCCAGCCCCTGGCAACCACTAATCTACTTTTAGTCTCTATGGATTTGCCTGTTCTGGACATTTCATATGAATGAAATAATACAATAAGTGGACTTTTGTATCAGATTATTTTTACTTGGCATAGTGTATTTAGGGCTTATCTATGTTGTAGCAGAAATCACTTTTTTTTTTTAAACATATTTTATTGATCTTTTACAGAGAGGAAGGGAGAGGAATAGAGACATCGATCAGCTGCCTCCTGCACGCCCCCTATTGGGGATGTGCCCGCAACCAAGGTACATGTCCTTGATCGGAATTGAACCTGAGACCTTTCAGTATGTAGGCCAATGCTCTATCCACTGAGCCAAACCGATTAGGGCCAATGCTTGCTTGCTTATTTATTTATTTATTTTTAAAATGTCTTTTATTTATTAATGAAAGAGAGAGAGAGAGAGAGAGAGAGAGAGAGACAGAGAGAGATTTTGATTGATTTGTTGTACCACATAGTTATGTATTCATTGGTTGATTCTTGCATGTTCCCTGACTGGGGATCAAACCGCAACCTTTCGGTATCTGATTGATGCTCTAATCAATTAAACTACTTTTCCAGGGCCAATACTTCATTCGTTTTTAAAGCTGAATAATATTTTATGATGTGGATATGTTGTATTTTGTTTGTCCATTCATTGGTTGATGGGCATTTAGCTTGTTTCCACTTTTTTATTATCTATATAAAACCCTAATATGTAAATCGACCAAACAGCGGAACGATTTGCAGAATGACCAGTTGGCAGGGGCCTGAGCGGCAGTGGCGGGGCTGGTGAGCAGGTGGCACCAGGCCGCCAGTCAAGGTGGGTGCCAGTGGGGGGTCTCGCCCCATTGACTCGCTGGTTGCCCCACAGATCAGCCCTGACTGCCGGCCAGGCCTAGGGACCCTACTCTATATATTGGGAATAGTCTCTTAGATTTAAAAATTAAAACCTGGTAAGGCTACTCTAACACTGAAAAAATAGGATGAGGTAACGATGACATGCCTTCCACATTTTGTGGTCAGCCCTGATCCTGACATTTAGAATGATGTGACAAAGCCAACTATTTAACTTTTCTCTGCTTCAGTTTTTCCTCTCATAATATGGGGAAAATGGTACTACTGCCTTAGAAGGATCGTGTTATACAAAAGCAAGATGCCTTTCCCCTGTATGAAAAATATGGTGACTGGTGCATGCAGCGTCCTGGATTGCGAAAGGAACGTGTGACTGCTGGTTTAAACTGTAAACTGGCAGACAGACATCCCCTGAGGTGTCCTGGATTATGAGAGGGTGCAGGCCAGGCTGAGGGACCCCCTGGGCCTCATGCAGGAATTTTGTGCACTGGACCTCTAGTTATGAATAATACTGGTATGAACATTTGTGTATAAGTTTTTCTGTAGATGCATATTTCCATTTATCTTGGGTATTTATATCCATAGAAATGGAATTCTTGGGTCATATAGTAACTCTAACTTTTAAAGAACTGTTAAATTGTTTTCCAAAGTGACTGCACTATTTTACAATCCCCTAAAATGTATGAAGTTTCATTTTCCATGTGCATACTAACACTTGTTATTGTCTCTCTTTTTGATTATTGCCTTCCTAGTGGGTGTGAAGTACTATCTCATTGGGGTTTTGATTTGTATTTTTTCAATGTCTAATGATATTGAGCATAGTTTAATGTATTTATTAGTCATTTGTATATATTTGGAGAGATCTCTATTCAAACCCAATTTTTAAAATTGTCTTTTTATTATTGAGCTAGAAGACATCTTTATACATTCTGGGTACCAGTCCTTTATCAGATAAATGATTTACAAATGTTTTCTTGATTTTTGTGGGTTGCCTTTTCATTCTCTTAATGGTGTCCTTTGAAGTACAAAATTTTCCGTTTTGCTGTGGTCCAGTCCAGTTTACCTATTTTTTCTTTTGTTGCTTATGCTTTTTTTTTTTTTAAATGGATTTTATTGATATTTTACAGAGAGGAAGGGAGAGGGATAGAGTTAGAAACATTGATGAGAGAGAGACATCGATCAGCTGCCTCCTGCACATCCCCTTCTGGGGATGTGCCCGCAACCAAGATACATGACTGGAATCGAACCTGGCACTTTTCAGTCTGAAGGCCTACGCTCTATCCACTGAGTCAAACTGGTCTTGGCAACTTATGCTTTTTTTAAAAACTATTTCTTTATTATTAATTTATTTTTAATCCTCATCTGAGGATATTTTCCATTGATTTTTAGAGAGAGAGGGAAAAACAGAAAAACATTATGTGAGAGGAACACATTGATTGGTTGCCTTCTACATGTGCCCTGACCAGGGCTTGGGCCAGGGAGGAGCCTGCAACTGAAGTACGTGCCCTTGCTGGAATCGAACCCAGGACCCTGTGGTCTGCAGGCCAGCACTTCATCCACTGAGCCAAACCAGCTAAGGCTGTGCTATTATTATTATTATTATTATTATTATTATTATTATTATTCAAAGTTTTACATATACGTATCTTCTTTTTCTCTGATTGATCTCTCACCCCAAGCCATTCCCAACCCAGGCAAGCCCTCACTGCCCCAGTGTCTGTGTCCATTGGTTTTGCTAATATGCACGCATACTGTTGCTTATCCTTTCGATGTTGTATCTAAGATACCATTACTTAACCCAAGGTCACATAGATTTATGTCTGTTTTCTTCTAAGGGTTCTATAATTTTAGCTCTTACATTTAGTTCTTTGATCCATTTGAATTTAATTTTTCAATGTGGTGTGAGATAGAGGTCTGGTTTTATTTTTATAAATGTGTATATCCAGTTGTCCCAGCACTATTTGGGAAAACAAGTCCTTTATACATGAAATATTAATGATGAATGTTTTGTTTATATGAGCATGCATAGACATGTAAAAGTATTAGGAATATGACACAAATTAGTTGGAAATAGAACCATATATAGCATGCAAAATTTGCATTAAAATTTGAATCTTATAAATAAGTTATTCTCTTTTACAAAAAAAATCGTGAATTTAAGAGTAAGTTATAGTTAGCTTTTTAGGAATGTAACTGGAAGGAAAAAGGAGGTATATTTATATTTCTGAGTAGTAGGTTTATTTTGAAAATAATTACTAATTTTCTGGAGAATTATAAAAGCAAAGTATGTACTAAATAGGCAACTCAGAGTTATTTTGTCCACACTGAGAATGATGCAGGTCCTCAGATGGAATATGAGTTATGTAAAGGGAGTCTCCCAGGCCCTGCCCATCTTTTACCATGATGTCATTGGGGAATGAGCCATAGCTGATTTATGCATTGAAGAAAGACTTGTTTCAAATTATTGTTCACTTTGCAAGGTGACTAATTTTTCTGGCTGAATAAGCTGAACTGTCAGCTGTACATATTTTAATATTCAAGTTGAGGAACTTGACCTAGAAAGGGATTATGTTTGGGAAATAGTTTAGGATCTTTAACATTAGTGAAATAAATTTTTATTTCTTTTAAGAGTGCATGGATACATCAAAGCATTCATGGTTTGAGTACTATAAATAAAATTTCATTAGTCATAACATAAACTTATAGTACTACTTAACATTAACATCACTGTTTTTTTATTGGTTTCCAGACATAGTGCTAGTTAAATCCCAATTTTACTATTTTAGGCTTCACTAGGAGTGAACTGTTGTCCATGTTACTTACTATAATAATGATGAATATTTGGTGCTAATTTTTTTTTTAAAATATATTTTATTGATTTTTCACAGAGAGGAAGGGAGAGGGATAGAAAGTTAGAAACATCGATGAGAGAGAGACATCGATCATCCGCCTCCTGCACGCCCCCTACTGGGAATGTGCCTGCAATCAATGTACATGCCATTGACCAGAATCGAACCCGGGACCTTTCGGTCTGTAGGCCGACGCTCTATCCACTGAGCCACACCGGTTTTGGCTGGTGCTAATTTTTTTAATGTGGTAAAGTACCTATAGCATAAAATTTACCACCTTAAATCATTTTTTAAAAATCTTCACCAGAGGACATTTTTTCCATTGATTTCTAGATTTCTAGAGAGAGAGAGAGAGAGACACCTCGTGTGTCTGTCTCCTGCATGCACCTCCTACTGGGGCTATGGAACCTGCAATCAAGCTATATGCCCTTGACTAGGAATCGAATCCATGACCTGTGGGTTCTTGGGCCAACATTCTAACCACTGAGCAGAACTGGCCAGGGCCTTAAACCATTTTTACATCTACAGTTCAGTGGCATTAAGTAATTCACATTGTTATGTAATCATTACCACTTTTCATCTTTAGAACATTTTTTATCTTGTGAAAACTGAAACTCTGCACTCATGAATCATCAACTCTATTGTCCCCTCAGCTCAGCCCCTGGCAACTACCATCCAGCTTTCTATCTCTATGAATTTGACTACTCTAGGCACCTCATTTAAGTGGAATCATACAATATTCGTTCTTTTGTAACTGCTTGTTGTACTTAGTACAATGTTTTAAAGGTTCGTTTGTGTTTTAACAGAATTTTGTTCCTTTTTAAGATTCAATATATTCTGTGAAATGAATATCACATTTTGTTTATTTATTTATTTATCAGTGATCATTTAGTTTGCTTCCACCTTTTGGCTATTATGAATAATGATGCTATGAACATGGGTATACTTCAGTGCTATTTTTGTAAAGGCAGTGAATAGCAGCTAATACTTGTCTTTTTAATTTAAGTATTGTTCCAAATAAAGAGGAAGATGCTTATCTTTTGTATTTTGGTGGTGTTTTTCTTTTTTTTAATTGAAAAGAAATTTAAAATTCAGATTAAGGCCTAAATTTGTTACTGCTGTTTAATCATGGTTTTGCTTTCTAAGTCATATAGAGCAAGAAGTTTTTAAAAAATATACTTTTATTGATTTCAAGGAGGAAGAAAGAGGGAGAAAGAGATAGAAACATCAGTGATGAGAGAGAATCATTGAATAGCTACATGCCCCACACAAGTGATTGAGCCAGCAATCTGGGCAATTCCCTGACTGGAATCGAACTGTGACCTCCTGGTTCATAGGTTGATGCTCAAACACTGAACCTCACCAGCCCAGTGAGCAAGGAGAAAATGTTATACTTAGAATCTTATAGCCATATAATTTAATTAACCAACTAGTAGCATTTGATGGGGCTCTTGCTACCGCATTTTATATTAAAACTAGAGGCCTAGGGCATGAAATTAATGCACTGGGGTGTGTATCCCATACCAGCCTATACCCTCTCCAATCTGGGACCCCTTGAGGATGGCCTAAACAGGCAGTCGGACATCCCTCCCATAATCCAGGACTGCTGGCTCCCAACTGCTCACCTGCCTGCCTTCTTGATTGCCCCTACCTGCTTCTGACTGCCAGCCTGATCACCCCCCTCACCACTCCCCTGTCAGCCTGATTGATGTCTAACTGCTCCCCCGCCAGCCTGTTTGCCCTTAAATGCCCTCCCCTGCAGGCCTGGTCGCCCCTAACTATCCTTTCCTGAAGGCCTGGTTGCCCCCAACTTCCCTCCTCTGCCAGCCTGGTCACCCCTAACTGCCCTCTCCTGCAGGCTTGATTGTCCCCAACTGCCCTCCCTTGCAGGCCTGGTCCTTCCCAACTGCCCTCCCCTGCTGGCCTGATCACCCACAACTGCCCTCCCTTACAGGCCTGGTCCTTCCTAACTGCCCTCCCTTGCTGGCCATCTGTTGGTAGCCATCTTGTGTCCACATGGGGCCAGCTATCTTGTGTGTTGGAGTGATGATCAATCTGCATATTACTTTTTAAAAATATATATATTTTATTGATTTTTTACAGAGAGGAAGGGAGAGAGATAGTTAGAAACATCGATCAGCTGCCTCTTGCAAACCCCCTACTGGGGATGTGCCTGCAACCAAGGTACATGCCCTTGACTGGAATCAAACCTGTGACCCTTCAGTCCGCAGGCTGACGCTCTATTCACTGAGCCAGTTTCAGCTGCATATTACTCTTTTATTAGATAGGATAGAAGCCTGGTGCACAAGTGGGGGCCAGCTGGTTTGCCCTGAAGGGTGCCCCGGATCAAGGTTGGGGTTCCCTTGGGGTGTGGGGCGGACTGGGTGAGGGGCCTGGGGTGGTTTGCAGGCCGGCCACGCCCTCTGGCAACCAAAGCAGAGCCCTGGTATTTGGGATTTATTTATCTTTTATAATTAAAACTTTGTAGCCTTGAGCGGAGCCAAGACTCCTGCTTGCTCCGTGGCGGTAGCCAGTTTTGTTGGGATTTATTTATCTTCTATAATTGAAACTTTGTAGCCTTGAGTGGAGGCCTGGGCTGGCCTGGGCTTGTAGAAAGCTTGGCTTCCTTCTTCCCTGGGCAACGCAAGCCTCCTGTTCACAGCCATCTTGATTGGTTTAATTTGCATACTCACTCCTGATTGGCTGGCGGGCATGGCTTGTGAGTGTAACAGAGTGATGGTTAATTTGCATATTACTCTTTTATTAGGACTAGAGGCTTGGTGCACAAAATTGATGCACTTCTGGGAGGGGTCGTTTCTCAGCCTGGCCTGTGCCCTCTTGAAGTCTGGGAGCCCTCAGGACATGTCCGACTGATGAGCCTAAGCCATCAATTGGACATCCTTATCACTACTGTGGAGGTGGGAGAGGTTCCCACCACTGCCATTGTGTTTGCCAGCTGTGAGCCTGGCTTCTGGCTGAGAGGTGCTTCTGAGTTGAGCATCTGCCCCTTGGTGGTCATTCTGCCATTTGATCGATTTGCATATTAATCTTTTATTATATAGAATACTGTCATATATCTGACTCTTAAACTCTCTTCAAATCTCACTGATTTCTTAGCTTGGGTGTTTGTGTCCTAGACATTCCACCTATATTCTAAACAGCCTTATGAAAAGCCTTCTCTTAGTATTTATGTATCAATCAACAGAACTGGGGTGGGAATTTTGTTTGATAATGAAAACTGAGCTAATAAAGAAGTGAAGATATTTGTTTACCTTTTAAAGGCTACCTTTGATATAAGGACATTTTAAGTATTGTACTCTTGAGGACAAAATGATTTTAGGTTGGATATATTAGTTAATAGGCAATTCTTTATATTATACAGGATTTTCCAAAGATTGACTGGTTCCTCTATCATGCCATTTAATACTTATAAATTATTGATTGTTCAAATGATGTCATGAAGGGAAGAAGGAAAGAGCTGTGAAAAGGATAGAGAAAAGCATACAAATACTGTATTGCAGAAAAAAGTTTGGATCCCTTCTCAATTCAAGATCATTGGAACTGAAGGCAAAACAATACTCTGTGTGTGTGTGTGTGTGTGTGTGTGT
>PVJN01041567.1:0-18693 GCA_004026805.1 Lasiurus borealis | reverse complement strand
TGGTGACGGATAACATGGGGAGGAAGGTACAGGCTTTCATGCTTAAGGGTTCTATGTTTGGTTGGTTGGTGTTAAATCCTAATGCCCTGGTCAAGAGGGAGCAGGAGGGTGAGGAGCACCGCTGAGGGAGCCTTGGGTTCAAATCCCTTCTCTGCCCTTCTTGCTGCATGGTCTTGGGCAAGATTCTGGTCCTTTCCGCGGCTCAGTTTCTTCATTGGTATCAGGATAACGATGCTGATAAAACTTACCATGTTGGCTTTATTATGTTTAAAGTACTGAAAACAATATCTGACACATGGTAAACACCATCAGTGATTATAAAGTAGGATAATTATATTTAGTATGATATAGTCAAAATGTACTTTGATTCATTTAAAACTAAACAAAGCTTTAAGGAAATATAACTCAGATAGGCTAGTAGAACTGTATTGGCGTTACTAGTATATAGTGATGATGAGTACTTTGCCTCGTGACTGTATTAACAACCATTGAGCCCTGCCGGCCTGGCTCAGTGGCTGAGTGATTCCCGATCAGGGTACATGCCCGAGCTTCATGCTTGATCCCCAGTGGGGGGCGTGCTAAAGGCAGCCAATCAATGATTCTCTCAAATGAAAAGAAACATCATTGATGTTTCTGTCTCCCTCTCCCTTCCTCTCTGAAATCAGTTAAACATTACGTATTACAGATGTGTGAGAGGTGCTCACAATCGCGATTTCCCTCGCGGTATGCCTGTCCTCAGACCGGAGAGCCTGTGGTGGGCCTCCGAACAAGCGCAGGTGTGTAAGGAGCTCCCCTGACCTCACTGAGGCCAGGGCCACTCTGACCAGTGGTACCCAGGTCGAATGTTCATCAGAGAATGCCATGCAGCGACCCTCGGGACTGCTTACCCTGCCTGGCCATTCACTCACGACTTCTTCATTCCGTCAGCACATTTCCCAGCACCTACCTAATTCCTGAGATACAAACAGAAACAGAAAACAACCTCTGTCCTTGGGAAGATGCTAAGGTGAGAGTTTAAACCAGACAGGTATACAAAGAAATACTATAAAGTGACAAGAAGGCGTTAGCAGAGGGCTATGGCAAGGAGAATAGACACAGGCTTAAAACACTATCTTACCTTGATGTTCAAAAAATAAAGATTGCTCAAGAAATTGATTTTCCTGGCTAAAAATTAAACTCCTACTGAAAGCACCTTAGCAGGGCCTTCCCTGGGTGATGGAGAGGGGGAAGGCTTTGGGGAAGAGCTGCCCCAAGGGCTGGGAAGAGACAGGGAGACTCCGGCCCCATCTCTGCTCCCTGCTCTCCCTCCTTATAGGCCCCTGGGCGACGCCAGCGGGTGGGCCGCTTGCCCAAAAGTGGTTTAAACTTGGGGGTCAGGGCAGACAGTTTCCCTGCTCTAGGCTTCCTGCTGACTTTCTGAGGGAATGTGTCAGCTTGGTTCTAGGAGGGAGCTAGGCCCCTAAGGGATGTTTGTGGAGAGGGGAGAGGGAGAAAAGAGAGAGAGAGAGAGAGAGAGAGAGAGAGAGAGAGAGGCGTACTCCTCCAAGGGGAAACTATTTTCTCTAGCAGTGCCCCATCTTCAGCCAATTCTTACCCAGGGACCAATTTTAAGGATGAACACAAGTGCAGTTTATGATTTAAACAACAACAACAACAATACGTTTTATTGTGGTAAAATATTCACATCACACCCTGTATCACGTTAGGCGTCTTTCAGTATACAATTCAGTGGCTTTAAGTGCATTCGTGAGGTTGTGCAGCCCTCACCACTGTCCACTTCCAGAACTTTTTCATCATCCCACACCAAAACCCTATCCATTAAGCAGTAACTCGCCCCTTCCTCTAGCCCTGGTCACCACTCTCCTACTTTCTATCTCCATGAGTTTGCCTACTCTGGGTACCTCCTGTATGTGGAATCATACAGTATTTGTCCTTTTGTGCCCTGTGCATTTCATTGGGTATGCTTTCATGGTTGATCCATATTACATAACATGTATCAGAATTGTATTGCTCTTTAAGGCTGAAGACTATGCCACTGCATGTACAGACTCCATTTGGCTTATCCATTGATGGGCACTGAGGTTGTTGCAGCCTTTGGCTGTGGTGAATAATGCTGCATGAACACTTGGCATACAAGTATCTGTTCAAGTCCCTGCTCTCCATGCTTTCGGGAGTGGAATCGCTGGATCCTATGCTAATTCTGTGTTTAGTGTTTTGAGGAGCCACCAAACTGTTCTCTCTTGAGTTTACTAAAACGTGAAGGCACTCAATCCTGCCAGGGGTGTGTGAGGGGGGCCCCCACAGAGAAGTAGGGGGACCTCCACAGAGAAGCCGGGTTCAGTCAGGACACCAGCAGTGCAGTGCCCTGCTCTTCCCCGGTGCTGATGTGGAGGGTGGTGGTGGTGGATGTGTTCTGGTGACCCAATGCCAAAGCCGCACATTTTCGAGACCTTTGTGAATGACACTGTGGCCAGGAGGCGGCTAAGGAATATTCTCCATGGGATCAGGGTAGGAAGAAAGGCAGGACGTGTCATTGGAAAGGCAGAAAGATGGTGGACACCGACACTGAGGCGGCTCTCAAGATACTGACCAGAGGGACGGGATAGCCAAGATGGAGCCAGAGGTGGCCAGGAGAGCAAGGAACAGGTGAACGGATCAACCAGCCAGGAGCTGCTTACACCCAGAGTTGGTCTTTGGTGGGCAGTGAACTTAACCTCCCTCAGGTTCAGTGTCCTCATCTGTATGAAAGTCCTGAGGATGAAATAAATCTTGTCTGTGAGGTGATTCCCTCGTGCCTGGCCCGTCTGCTCACTACAGGCCGGGACCTGTGTTCCCTCAAACCCTGAGCATCAAACGCAGGTGCTGCCTTCGTCAGGGAAATTCTGTCCTCACCCACCCGTTGTAGACACAGACCTGATCACAGGAGGCTTGATGCAGCTCGCATGTGTGCAGCCTTTCTCTTCCTCCTTTCCCTCCAGATCCAGTGCTTGCTCTACCTCTGCGAATGGTAGGCGGGGTCATTCCCAGGAGGCACAAAACTGGCTCTTAAGCCAAGGAGACATTCTTTGCTTAAATCAATAAAAACAGAGAAAAACAGACCAACAGAAAACCTCAGCTATTCCGGGCAAAACTCTCCCAGACACCACTGGAGGGTGGAAACTTACTACAGTGGTACCTGGAGATACGAGTGCCCTAACATACGAGATTTTTGAAATACGAGCAATTTTTGCTTTGAAATACGAGCAACATTTGAGATAGGAGTAATCATGCGGATCGGCTGGCTGCATACGACCCACCAGTTTACCTCCACTCGAGTGTCTCATAGTTTCCCACGCCTCAAGGTTACGGAACGAATTAAACTCGTATCTCGAGGTACCACTGTATAGCGATCCAGTTTGATTTCCTGAAAGGGGTTCGCTGTTTGGGGCTGACAGAGATGGAAGGGAGAAGCAAGGGGAAAGTACTCGGAGGCCACAGCCTTATAAATGTAAATCATCATTGTTAGTCAGACATCGAGAACATTAAACGCTTGAGTAGTGCGCTTAGATCCCAGTGGACAAGTCCGTCTGTTTGCCCACCTTTCTCGGCTCTGCCCGGGGCTGGGGCGGAGCCGGGCTCAGCTCAACTTTCTGCTCATCCTTGCTGGTTTAACTCAATGAGCCGGCCTGCAAACACAGCCAGGGTTCCGATGATACAGACAAGCATGAAGACTCCCAGGAGAATGTGGTCCATCACCATCGCCACATACTTCCACTCCTCAGCCGCCTGGGAAGGAAGATAAAGGTTAGGGTTTCCTTGAGGTGGTCCTTCGACCCGCCGTGCGGGCCATGCACCTCTACTAGGACGGCCTTTAATCTGTAGTTTGCAGAGCCTTCGGCTGGCATTATGATCTTTACATGTGGAATAGATTATTCAAAAGGCTGACTCACTAGAGGCGGTCACCAGGTTTACCGTAGGTCAGTAGCCGCCTCCGAAACCCTAACCTACCCATCAAGCTAAACCCACCCATCTGCCCTCGAGCATTTGATTCTTTGAACCCAGAGCTTACGTACGTTATTGGACTCCTGGTCTGACTTCATGGTCTCTGCGATGTACTTGACGCCCTCGATGGCGCTCTTCACCTCGGGGTGCTTGATCAGGGGGGAGTGGAAGGCCATGGGAGGAGGCCCCGGCTTCCCAGAAATGTCCGAAATGTCAATGTCTTCGGTGAAAATCTTTTTGTCTTGTTTTTCTCTGGACGGCCTTTTCATCGTGGAGAAGAACATGACATTGGGGATGGTGTCGATAAAAACCTGCCGTTGGAAGAGAAACCCATTTAGGAGAACAATGGCCGGCAAGGCGAGCATCAAACCCTGACTTTGAGTTAGCAACGGAACTTTAGGCAGGTCATTCGGCTTCTCTGGGCCTCGGCCTTTTTGTCCTTAAAACAAAAGGCCTCTACTAGCTTTTCTCAAAGATTCCTTCCTTTATGCAGACAGAGCCTGTGGAATGACTAGTGTTTAACGGTGCTGATCCTGTCATGTGAGCATTTCACCACTGGAGGGCGCCTGTATACAGCTCTTGAACTTTAGAGAAAACAATGATGCTTAGCTGCTGGTTCCCCTACAGGTACCTGCTTCTTTCAAGATCATATGATTCAAGAAAGGGTCGCTCAGGATAAAAATATATAAGGTTCTGGTCCCACAAAACAGCTAAACTATTTTCTTTCATTTCTTGTTTCTGGAAAAATACAAAACAGGTATTGCCAGAAGTCATTCAACAGTCTTAATACAAACAGGGACCCTGTCTTCTCCAAAAAAATACATTGTGTGCAGTAGTTTCTGTCAATTCATGACAAATATTTTTAACTTTACACAAAAGATCCTGGCCATTTGTGTGTCTGTGAAGTTTTATATAAACAACCACCACAACAACTGACATTTGAAGTGTGAATGCATTTTACATTTCAAAAACGTAAATACTTGAGACCAAGCCCCCCATTAAAACTCACTTTGGCCGTCTCTCATCAAGCCTCCCCTCCATCTCTAGACCTTATTCTCTGCAGATGATTCTATGAGCCAAAAATGAGCAACTTCTTCATGAATTGCAAGCCATACAAACAGAAACCTCAAGAATTCCCCAGCATTTGAATGAAAAGGACAGTGATTTATTTTTCACTGCTCATTACAGAGGTTCTGAAAGTTTGAATTAGAGGCGAGCTTTGTTAATTCTGGTTTCCTTCTCTCTCTGAGGAAGGTACGTGGGCTATTTATCTCTAGAAAGAGGCCCAAGCACGTTCCTTCCAAAAATGCCCTACAGCCCAGAAAGGACTTGCAGCTCTGAGTAACCACAAGGGTGAGCAGAATTCCGCTGGGGTCATGGGAGGAGGGAGGGAAGCCTTGGAGAGGACAGCAGACCTGTGTGGGGCTTGCAGGGGCCTCGCTCACTCACCTTCCGCACCCAGTCGGGCATGACGTGGGTGCTGGGGGAGCGGTGGTGCGTGTTGATGACGATGACAGTGATGATGATGGATGCGATGACGAACACCATGGTGAAGAGCATGTATTTCCCAATCAAGGGCACCGCGCTGGAGGTGGAGGGGATCAGTTCCACGATGACCAGCAGGAACACGGTGAGGGACAGCAGCACAGAGATGCTCAGGGTCATCTTCTCTCCTGGACAAAATGGAGATGAAACACAACCGCCCCCCTGTTACGGCCTGAACTGTTGCTCCTCTCAAATTTATATGTTGAAGCCCTAAGCCTCACCACCCAGTGACTGCCTGGAGATGGGGCCTTTGAAGAGGTGATTAAATTAAAACTAGTGACCCAGTGCACAGATTCGTGCACATTGAAAGGAAATTAATTAGAAGGTGGTTGGTGGGGTGAGACTGGGCAAGACAGGCTGAGCATGCCCTGGAGCCACCTCCCATGGTCCTCTCCAGCTGGCTGCACCTGGGGTGGCACGGGTTCAAAGGGCACCTGCTGAGTGAGTGGGGTCCCTCCGGCAGGTGGGGTCCCTCGGCTTGGCCCACAGACATTGGGCCAAAACCAGCTCTCCAACACCCCCCAAGGGGTCCTGGAGTGCAAGAGGGCACTCTGCAAAGTTGCTGTCATACAGGGTATCGAACACAAACACAAGTGTGCAGTAAACCAGATTCAGAGCCAACAGTGCTCCAGCAACAACATAACCCGTGGCTAAAGGTGGAATTGCGCAGCTCCTGGAGGAATCGGGCTCCCTCCTCTCTGGGTTCGGGGTGAGTCACCTGAGAACTGCAGCTGCCAAGTCACTGCAGCTTGGAAGCTCCTGCATTGATCACCTGTCCCCTGGTGGTTAGTGCATGTCATAGCGACAGGTCAGATGGTTGGGCACTTAGCATATTGGCCTTTTATATATATATAGATGAGGTCTCAGGATGGGTCCTCATCCAACACAACTGGTGTCCTCCTAAGAAGGACACAGATACACACAGAGAGGAAAGACCAGGTGAGGACACAAGGAGGAGACTGGCATCTGTTAGCTTTTGTCTAAAGAGGATGATTGTTTTGTTTTTTTATATGAAGAGACCAGAGAGTGCCCTGCCCCACCTCTTTTCTCCAGGACCTACCATTCCAGGGTAAACAATTCCCTGTTGCAGTCTTGGTCAGGCAAGTATGGCAAACAAGAAGGGCAGGGCTGAAGGGCATTAGGATGCTTTTGTGGGGACCACCATCTTAGGTGGAGTGGAGAACTATTGGAGGGGCTTCCTCAGGCTGGTTTGCTATTTGTGTCCTGGGAACCCTCATGTTATCCTATTTTCCAGTAAGGAACTTTCCCCGCCTACCCCTCTCTGCCTCCCTGCCCTCCCCGAAAACAGGGTGCTTCCAGATACTAGGAGTGTATGCAGGAGACAGAGCAGGTGCAAACAAGAAGTTATCAGTCTACCTTGTGAGTGAAATTCTACCTAGTGAGGAGGAAGCCTTTAAAAGTGAAAAAGAAGACAGAATTATAAATGAAATACTGATCATTTTACATCCTATTTCTTGATTAATAATAGTGATAATAAGAATAGTGAACATTCATCAAGCATCTCACCGTTAAAAAATACTTTCCAAGCATAAATCATGTATAGAAATTGTGAGTAGTTTCCATATTGCCTGATGATTGCTTTCTCTCTTCACTTTAAGAAGCTTCATTTGATTGGGAAGTTGAAAAAAATATTTGTTTGTGATCATTTGTTTAAAACTAAGTACAATCCCTACAACATAGATTCTGTAGGGGCGAATTCTGCCTTATTTTCCACTGTATTCCTGCTGCCTAACCGTTGTTCAACAAGGACTGTATGTTGAATGAGTGAATGCATAGTCTTTTTTTTTTTTTCCTTGTTGGAAAGTTGGATTTAGACTTTTGTGAGTTTTTTTTTTCCCCTTGTCATTTTGATAAAATTTGACTTGTCATAAGTCATAAGTTTGAGGGCTGTTTGTACCATCTCTCCCCCTCTCCCCAACCCCACCTCACATTTACACACTTGTCAGTCATGAATTGTTTATGACTAGGGAGCTGCTGGCAGATGTATAGAGACCCTACTCCTGTTCTCTGTCGATTGCTGTTGTTGGGTGAGATGTGCTGACTCAGTGGGAGGCAAGCCGTCTCGTCTGATATGTGAAAAATATAGGCAAAAGCTATTTTCAAGTGGCCAGTAATGAAAACAAGAGGGAAGACCTGATTGGTCAGTAAAGAGCAAGTGACTGTCCAGGGGAAATGGCATGAGGCATGTCTGTGATCCACGCCTTACCCAGCACACAGTAGGTATTCAACAGGTAGGTAATGGTGATGATTTCCTTTAAGTAGACTGAGCTATGTATGTGCATCTTCAGCTCTCTGCCTGCTCTGTAATCTGCTTCCGCTATGAGCTCGACCCACAGTGCTCTCAGCACGGCGCATGACCACTCAGTGAGCGTGCTCTCCGAGGGATGATGATTTGGCTCCGTTTGCCGTATTTTTTTTTTTATTAGCCTATAATTATTTCTGGCTTTTCCAAAAACAGCAGCATAAGAGCTGTCAGCATCAGCAGCCACAGCCATGGCAACGGCACCCACCTGAGTCTGTGGGCAGGTAGAACACCAGGCCGGTCAGGAAGGAGAAGAGCAGGCAGGGGATGATGACGTTGACGATGAAGTAGAGGGGCAGGCGCTGCATGACGAAGTGGTAGGTGATGTCCAGGTAGGGGGTGGAGGGGCAGCAGGCGTAGAACACCCAGTGCTTCCAGCCCCGGGCCTCCTTGATCACCCACTCCCCACTCTCCATGAACTTGCTCAGGTCTGGCTTGTCGCTTTCCTGAGAAGATGAAATAAAACTCTGAAAACCCAGCCATGTCGCCCCACGGAGGGCCAGGGTTTCACAGTGACCTGTGACAAGACCACAGATCCCAGCGCTAGTCCATACCCAGGTGGGACCCTGGGTTCCTTCCATTTTTAGGTCTCAGGTTCCTTCCCTATCAAATGAGGGTGGTGGAACTACCGGGATTCTCCAACTTGGTTATACATTCAAGTCACCTAGGAGCTTGAAAACATATTGGTGCCCTAGCCCCATCCCAGATGGATTAGATATATAGTCTTGGGACTTCATTTTAGCATCTGGGTGATTCTCATGGGCAGCACATCAAGAACTTCACCAGCCCATTGAGAGCCATCTGACTAGATAGCCCCCCAGGCTCTCAGTGGTGCTGAGAGCCTCTGATCAGGAAGGGGCAGAGCCGAAGACCTGAATCACGCTTCACCTGAACCCAACCTCAGTACCTGAGGTCACCACCTACCGGGTTAATGACCACCACAGAGCCATCGTAGGTCCAGGTGCCCAGCTTCATGCTGCAGTTCTGCTCATCAAAGGGAAAGTGGGTGACGATGATCTCACAGTAGCTTTTGAAGATGGCTGGAGGTGTCCACGTGATGTGGCCAGTGTAGTCCAGGAGCACTTTGGTGAACTTGACGATGGCAAAGTCACCATCTGCACTGCAGTGGGACAAAAGGGAGACCAGTTAATTACTCGGGCGTTAATTATAGAAGCTGTCTTTCAGGCAGTGTCGCTTCTTATCTGTGTCCGTGTTTCCCAAATTTGACCGATAACAGGAATCTCTGGGGTGCATGTCAAAGGACAGATTCCTGGGCACCTCTAAGCATGAATCGGATTACCTGGGGAAGAATCTGGGAACCTACTTTTAAAGAAATAGCAGGTAACTGTGACTCACTGCATCCCAGATCTTTTTCTTCTCAGTGCTTTCTAGTATTAATAATCATTTCCATCTATCCCCTCCCTCTATACTTTGAAAGTGAACTGGGGAAAAACTTAGGAATCTCTATATATAAAAGCCTAAGGGATTGAATGACTGAATGACCGAACAACTGGTTGACCAGTTGCTATGATGCGCACTGACCACCAGAGACAGAGATGAATGCAGGAGCTGCCTCCTGGTGGTCAGTGCACTCCCACAGCCAACCTCCCATGGCCGGCTGCCCCCCTGCACTGGTCCCAATTGGGGATAGGGGGACAGCCAGCCAACCTTCCACGGTCCATCCCCCTGGCTGGCCAACCTCCTACAGTCCCTCCTTCTCGCTGGCCAGCCCCCGCATGGGCCCTGATTGCAGTCAGGCCAAGGGACTCCACCCATGCACGAATTTGTGCGCCAGGCCTCTAGTTTTAAATAAGAACACATCCAGTGGCTCGTTACAGTGACAAGCAAGCTAAGGAAGGTGTCCAATACCTTTCTGAGAACTATTTAGGAACCAGTGGGGTGGGATCACACATTTGGATGCCTCCAGGGCCAGGCAGGCAAGGAAGGAGGGAAAGGTGAGGCTGTGTGCAGGGATAGCCCCTCTTGCCTCTGATGAAGGTGCTACTCAGCTCTGCCTGTGCTGTCCGGATGGGAGCAAAGGCCCAGTGTGGCCAGATATTTAGATTTTTCTTTAGAAGCTAAACATATACATTTTTAAACCCAAAGTTTTCATATTTGTGAATGTTGGAGTTTTCTAAAGAGGCTAAAAGCCTGGATTTTGATGTTATATTTCCAAATGTTCAGATGTTGGCACTAATTTCTTGTTCAAAAACATCCAACATGGTAGAGATTAAAAATAAGGCCACTTCTGTAGGCCTTGTCCTGCAAACAGCCTGTGCCCAGGCCTTGGCCAAGGGCAGGACTCAGGTGTAAACAGGTGGCTGGGTCTGCCTTGATGAACTTTCAGGGACATAAATCAGGAGGTTTTTCTTTCCATTGAAATTTTTTCAGGATGGAGGTGAGATCTCTCCAGAAAACTGCGCTATTGGGCCTTTCAAAGGCACAGAGGCCACAGGATCTCCTAAGTCCCTCCCTCTAAGCCAGTTGACAGGGTTCTTCCTGCAACAGGTGTCCCTGAACAAGCTTGTTAACAGGACCAGCAGAATTCATCACCTCACTCACATTCTTACTGGAAGAGAAACTTAACTGAACCAGACAATGAGCATACTTGTCTGAAAAGTTCACACAAATGCTTGTATAATCTGGATTACACTCGAATCCCAGTTATAATTGGAAAAGATGCAGGAAGAACATCAAAGTAGGGGTGCTCATCCATGCAGGGTATCATTTCCATTCACTAAGCCATGGCCACCTTCCCTGGGAAGTCTGCAGCACACACAGCCTCTCACCCCAAACATGCTGTGGCATCAGGTGCAAGTTCTCCAGGCCCTTGCTGTGTGCTCTGCCTGGGACAGGTGCACTTTGACATGCACATTCCCTGGCCAGTGGATGTGTGTTAATGAGCATGTCATGAGAGCAGAGTGCCTTGGATCACATTTAATTTCATGGCATGCAGGCTGTCACAGAGCCTATGGGTGGGCCACCTAGGCACCCTGGGCCATCAGCTGCATGGCATCTTGGGATGCCACAAAGGTATGATGAACAACAGCTTCAGAAGGTCCAGACCTATTGGTAGGGAGGACATTTAATTCCAAGGAACTCAATTATAGGAGGTCTGGGCTCCTTGGATAGTTGCCATGCACCCTGCAGGAGCTTTCAGGGGTTAAATGTCCCTCACCCACAGCCCTGATTCAATTTGATGCGGATAATTGTTTCTCTTCATAACATGAGACGCCATATGGCCCCTAGCATGTCAGCTTGGCTCTCCGTCCCTGAAGCACACCAAGAGGTGGCCTTCTATTAGGGCATTGGCTTCCCTCCCCAGCAATGCCCCTCCCCATCCGTCCGTCCGTCTCGCTTACTTGTTATAGAGAACCAAGTCTGGGCGCCAGATCTTTTCGGAGGGAATGTGAATCTTTTTCACGCCGCCATAGTCGTCTGGATTCCATTTTAGGTTGTAATCCACCCATTGCTAGAAATGAAGACTTTTAACTGATTAGGAAGCTCAACACCTTTTAAAAACAATCTAGGGTTATCAGGAGCTCCGATGGGCATGATAATTCAGATAGCGACAGAATCTGTGCTCTGGTAAGAAAGGTTTGATTCAGAATTCAGCCTTCGTTTCCGCTAACACCAGCTAACACTTGCAGATTGGCTCTATGTAGGCACGCATGTTACCGATATTCATGGTTTAGTCCTCACAATAATCCTGGGACAAAAGAGTGGCTATTGACCCGGTTTTACAGATGGGAAAGCAGAGGTACCTCCAAGTCTCACCACTAGATGATGGCAGATCTATCATGCCACAAAGGCCCACCCCACGAAAGGAGAATGACCCTATTGTGAACATTTTCCTTAAGAAGGCAGCATCATTTTTTACAAGTAGAATTCTTTCTATAGTATAAAAGTAATATATGCCCAATGAGGCAACTTTGGATAATGTTATGGATCAAATTACATCTCCCGAAAATTCAGTGTTGAAGTCTTAATCTCTGGTACCTCAGAATATGACCTTATTAGGAGAGAGGGTCTTTACAGAGGTAATTAAGTGAAAATGAGGTCACTAAGGTGAGCCTCACCTGATAAGAGTGGTGTTCTTTTAAGAAGGGCATGTTTGGCCCTAGCCGGTTTGGCTCAGTGGATAGAGCATTGGTCTGCGGACTGAAAGGTGCTGGGTTCGATTCTGGTCAAGGGCAGATGCCTGGGTTGCAGGCTCCAACTCCAGTGGAGAGCATACAGGAGGCAGCCAATCATGATTCCCTTTCATCATTGATGTTTCTTTCTCCCTCTCTGAAATTAATAAAAATATATTTATTGAAAAAAACAACAACAATAACACAGGTCTGCCTGAAGAGGCAAAGGTGGCCAATTAAAAAAAAAAAGAAAGAAAGAAGAAGGGAGCTTTTGAAGATGGATACATATACAGTAAGAAATGGCATGTGAACGTGAAATTGGCCAACTGTAAGCAAAGGAGGGACGGCTGAAGCAGATTCTCCCTCACCACCCACAGAAGAAACCCATCCTATCAACACCTTGACTTCAAGAACTGCGAGACAATATGTCTCTGTTGTTTGAGCCACCGAGTTTGTGGTTTTGTTATAGCAGCCCTAGCAAACTAATACACCCAGAAAAAGCACAACGTTAAAAACAAACACACACCAACTCATGTGATCCATAGTCCCACGACACCAAAATACTTACTTGAACGCTTTGGTAGATACCCTTTTTGCCCAAATTGATTTACTCTGGTTAAATTTCAGGTTTAATAACTGCAATTATCTAGCTGAATTACCTGTTTGAGTCGAACATTGGTTGTCACGATCTGATTTACTTCATCCTGAAAAAAGATAAGACCCATGGGTTTAGGGGGCAGAGAGGGGAGCTGAGGGGAGGATGCTCGGGGAGAGGGGGTTGCCACAGGAGCCCGGGCACTCTGTCTCACCACGTTGATGAGCTGTATCAGCTGCAGGCCCACGGTGACCTCCACGGCCTGGCGGTGGTCCTCCACTGGCCGCACAACTCTGTTATATTGCTCAAATAGCTTTGCCACCAGACGGGTCTCATGCTCAGAGCCCAGGACCAGGCCAGCTGAGGAAGCAAATGGCATGCATGCTGTCAGATTCTGCTCCTCACCCCCACGGACACTAACACGAGTAGCTGAGGCGTGACCAGAGGACGGAAGGCACGCAGGACCCCTAGCTGAAGGGCTCCCACGTGCAGCTTGTGTTGCTTACCGTCCTGTCCAGGCGCAGCTGCTGCTGCGGTCCCTTCTCAATGGGGCGTGCCAGATTAGCATGGCACTTGCCCTTTGGACAGGTGACATTCCTTACTCTAGCTTCTGGCGGCATCATCTTTGCTAGGAACATGTACACGCAGGAAGAAGCCAGTCTCGGTATTTCAGAGTCTGGTCCTGGTGTAATGAAATCTCGAACTGGCTGGCCTCAGATGCTAGGGACAGCCAACAGTGAATGCTTGGTCACACCCACTAGGATGGCCATTATCAGCAAAGTTGGAAATGGCACATGTTGGTCACACAGTGGAGAAACGGGGACCCTGAGATGTTGCTGATGAGGGTATAAAATGGTGCAGTCACAGTGGAAGTGGTTTACATATAACTTGTGCTATATAGGATTAGCATACGACATACCAGTTTCACTTCTGGGTATATCTCAAAAGAATTGTTTAGACAAAATCTTGTACCTGAATGTTCATAGCAGAATTATATACAACTAGTAGCCCTGTGCACGAATCGGTGAGCCAGTAGCTCACTGCCATCCTCTGGTAGCTTTCTACCCACTGCGCTGCCCTCCTGTAGCTCCCCCACACCTCCCTCATAGCATGCTGCCCTGCCCCCTCCTTAGCTCTCTGTCGCCCACTTCTAGCTCGCTGCCCCACCCTTCTGCTGACCCATGATCTGGTTGTTATGGGTCAGTCATTATGCTTCCCCGGTTTACAACCATTTCATATTGCATCTTTATTATATAGGATAGCTAAAAGATAGAAACAACCCAAATGTCCATCACTAGGTAAGTGGGTGAACAAATTGTGGTTTAACCATGTAGTGGACTATCATTCAGCCATAAAAAAAAAATGAAGTATTGATACATGCTACAACACAGGTTAACCTTGAAAACATCATGCTACATGAAATAAATCAGACACAAAAGAGCATGATTCCATTTCTATGAGGCCCAATGCATGAAATTTGTGCAAAGGGCTTGGCCCTCATAGCCCTGGCTTTGTCCAGAAGGTTGTCTGGATGGTTGTTCCACTGTTTGGCCATTTGGTCGATTTGTATATTACCCTTTTATTATAGACTAGAATTTCGGGGCATGAAATTTGTGCAGGGGGAAGAGGGCAGTGTCTCTCAGCCCAGCCTGCACCTTCTCCAATCTGGGACCCCTTCAGGGATGTCTGACCAGCCCATTTAGGCCCTATCCTGGTGGGAGCCAGCAGTGGGATCGGGCCTAAATGATTGGTCAGACATCCCTTTCACAATCCAAGACTGCTGGCTCCTAACCACTCACCTGCCTGCCAGCCTGATCACCCCCTAACCATTCCCCTGTCAGCCTGATTGATGCCTAACTGCTCCCTGGCCTACCTGATTGCCCCCAACTGCCATCTCCTGCCGGCCTGGTCATCTCCAACTGCCCTCCCCTGTAGGCCTGGTCTCCCCTAACTGCCCTCCCCTATAGGCCTGATCCTCCCCCAACTGACCCTCCCTGGTAGGCCTGGTCCACCCCCAACCTCCCTCCCCTGCAGACCTGGTCCCTCCTTACTGCCCTCCCCTGCAGGCCTGGTCTCCCCTAATTTCTCTCCTCTACTGGCCTGATGACCTCTAACTGCCCTCCCTGCTGGCCTGATCACCCACAACTGCCTTCCCCTGCAGACCTGGTCCCCCCAACTGCCCTCCCCATGTAGGCCTGGGTACCCCAACTGCCTTCCTCTGCTGGCCTGGTCCACTAACTTCCCACAACTGCCCTCCCCTGCTGGCCATCTTGTGTCCACATGGGGGCAGCCATCTTTGACTACATGAGGCTGGCCATCTTGTGTCTTGGAGTGATGGTCAATTTGCATATTACTCTTTTATTAGCTAGGATAGAAATTAGTGGTTACCAGAGCCTGGAGGGACAAATTAAAGTACCTGTTTGAATTGAACATTGGTGTGGGGTTTCCTTTTGGGGTGAAAAAGTTCTGAAACGAGACAGTGGTAATGGTTGCGTAACATTTTAAATGTACTTAATGCCACTAAATAGTTCACTTTAAAGTGGTAATTTTAGGTAATGTGTATTTTACTATAGTAAATTTTATACTATGTATATTTTACCATAATTAAAAAAAAAATACTGCTGGTGGGTACGTCTCCCAATTGAGTTGTTAAGACTGAGTGAAAACTGCTTTGCCAACCTCAGTTTGGGGCTCCGATTAGAGCATGAGTAACTCCCAGGAATATTGATTGCATTTTCTTTCAGGATGAAGAGCAGTATCATCAGTACTCTTGGGGCTCAGAGCCCTTTTATGGCCAGTGTTAAGTGGTCCTCACCAGCTTCCGGGGAGACAGGCAGGCAGGCAGGCAGGCAGGCTGAGACTCAGAAGCTGGCTGACCTGTGCAAGGTCACGGGGCTGGGGCAGAGCTGGGATTAGCGCCTGTCGCTCTGCCTTGCGCTCCTGCACTATCTCCGAACATTATGGGTGTGCTGTGGCTGTCTTGGAAACTGCTCAATATTATTTCAGCGAGAAAAAGTGTTCCAGATCCCAGTAAATGCCTTGCGAAGGATCTTTGTAACTCAAACCGGGGGTGGGCGGGGGACTGCCTGCTCAGGGCCGGGAGAGGAAGCAGACACACGATCCGTTTGCCTTGATTCATGTAACCAGAGCTCCCCTTTCCGCCGGTTATTGCCGAAAACCCCAGACCTTCTCCCTGGGCCAAGACAGCTTTAAAAATGGAATGAAAGAGATTCTCTCTCTTCCCCAGTCGTGCTAGCCTACAACCTCTAAGGCAGGTTATTGTTTTTCTCCCTGGAAATTAAGTTCGGAGAGTTTGTCAACAAAACAAAATAAAAAGTAATTACTATTCCTATTTTTATTCATAAAAACAATTGACCTATCCAACCTATGTGCCTCTCTTCTACACACTTTGTACAGACTAACTCTTTCTAGCCTCCTAATGGGGTGTGGTAGGTGCTATTTTTGTCCTTACTTTACAGATGGGGAAATTGAGGCACTGAGAGGTGAAGTACTTGCCCAGATTTCATCAGTGGTAGAGGGAGTATTCAAACCCATGCTCTCAGCCACTCCTTCTCAGCCAGTACTTTGATTCAGCTGGAAATAACCAAGGCTGCTGAAACATCCGTATCCCCCAAGAGTGTACTTTCACTCGTCCATGGGCTTTATGAAAGGCCCTGCCTTGTTTTGACTTATTAAGTCCTTAGAGCAGGTCTCCGAGAACATCTTTATCCTGTTTTACAAATAAGGAAACTGAGGTGCAGACAGCTGATCCGTGTTCATGGTTCCCAGCGGGTTAGAGGCGGGACTGTGAACGGGGCAGTCTGCCACTAGGACCCCGCTCTTTCCCTCCTCCCTAAAGGTACGTGTGTCATTTCCATTCAGTGCAGCTTCAACTCTTCCTTATGGCCTCCCTGGCGTCTCTGTGGGGAACCCGGAGCCCAGCCTGTCTCATTTCCCAGTTTTGCACACTCCACAGGGTTGGTGCAGAGCTTGCACATGGCATCTCCCCCAAACCTCCTGCATTCCAGGACTCTCCACTAGCATGCTGTTCAAAAACTCAGTGTTTGCAGTCACCCCGTTAAGCTCCTGGGACACAATGATCTTCCATCCTTCTTGCCGGTCTATCCCGGGCCCCACTCAGCGTACAGGGGGAGGGGACCGGCATGGGCTACTTAATGCCTTGGCCACTGAATGTGATGCTATTGCTTTGGCACTGCCCTGGTCTGCTTATTTTCAAGTGGTGGTTTATTCCCGTTTGGCAGGAAGAACATACTAAAAGCAACAGACAGAGCAGCTCGTTGGCATTATGTAGCAGGAAAACTATGCAGGCCGACGCTATGGCCCACCAGGGAGAGGGCAGGACTGGAGACCGGACGCTCAGCACGCCGGTGACACCCATTTCCTCCTCTCCCACCCGGCCAATCACAAGGCCCTTGCTCCTTCCTTAGTGAATTTCTCAGGAATTTCCGAATCTCCGTTTCTTAGATTAGGCTCATTAGCATTCTGTCCTTCTTTCCTCCTCAAAACAGGGTAGAGTGATAGAAAACTTGAGGTCAGAACCTATGATTCTGTTCCTGGCTCCAACATGGTCTGGAGAATGGGACCAACCCCTCGTGAAGCCCATGAGTCACAGTAAGTACTTTCCTTAAAAGGCAGGGTATACGTCAGTAACCCTACAGATAAACAAGTAAGTAATGTCCCATTTCAGCAAATGCATCCTAATTCAGACAACGGTAACCTTAACTCATTTATCAAATATTTGTTGTACATTTACTGCGTGCAAAGCATCGTGTTAGGAGCTTTTATATAATCAGAAGTGAACCAGACATAAGTCCTGTCTTCCTACCCTCATGGTGATTGCCGTTTGTCACATAAATAACTGAACAAATTGGAAAGTAACATGCTATAAGAGAGGTGGCAATAAAGTAGCTGGAATTCTTGAGATGGAAGAGAGGAAAAGTTGTAATAAAAAAAATGCTATAGAGCTGGGCCGCTGTGGCTCAGCGGTTGAGCATCAATTCATGAGCCAGGAGGTCACGGTTTGATTCCCGGTCAGGGCACATGCCTGGGTTGCCGGCTGGATCCCCAGTGTGGGGCCTGCAAGAGGCAGCAGATCAATGATTTTCTCTCATCATTGATGTTTCTATCCTCCTCTGTCTCCTTTCCTCTCTCTGAAATAAATAAAAACATATTTTTAAAAGGAAATTTTTAAAAGCTATTTAAGTAGAATAGAGATAATTATGTATTAAGCTAACACAGAAAAATGTGTACCTGAAATTATGAGAATTTTGCCCACAAAGGACTGATCTAAACAGGGAAGGCCAACACAGTCTCAATGTGTTTTCTGTATCACACTGGTCCAATTTGTGCCTCAGTGCCCACTGGCTTAGACAAGGGAATCCGGTACTGTTACTAGTTACTTTGGGTAAGTAATGCTTATCTCAGACTAGTGCTAAATATTTTGCCACCTTTGACATTTCAGGTTGTTTTCTGACTGTGCACATCACTAATGCAGTCTATAAATGATCACATGCTGAGATTTACAAATTAAGTGACTTTGGGCAGTTCAGTTCATGTCTTTCAGCCTGTTTCCCTAACAAAACATCAAAGATGTTGGAATGCCTCATCTAGCTCTGCATTCACTCATGTGAATTGACACAAGCAAATTCTAGGATTGATCTAACTGCATATCACATGCCTTTTAAAGTAGCTAAACATGCAACTTTGGAGGTTTTTGATATCCTAAGAAATCTCCTAAGGATTTTTATACAAAAGCATGTAACTTAAGAATTTTCATTGTGTATAGTGTTTGCGCGCGCGCGCACACACACACACACACACACCACATACACACATATACCGAAACACACAGATACACACAGAAACACGCAGACATACACCACAGCCACCACCAGGAAGCTTTGGTTGGATCAAGTCCAAATCCCACAGGATATAATGTATCTGAATTTATTAGAGTTTAGGCTATTTCCCTCAACCCTGCTATTGAAAAACGTTCATAATAACGCTCTTCGCCTCTCCTGCCCAGAGGCCCGTGTTGTCAGAGCAACATTAGAGAGGAGAAATCACAGCGTGTCAGCTGCCTGGCCTCTCGGCTG
>PVJN01041566.1:0-18694 GCA_004026805.1 Lasiurus borealis | reverse complement strand
CTGGACTCGGTCCCCCACGGAGCCGTTCAGCACAGTCCCCGTTCATTCGGCAGACTCAGGACAATTCACCTTGGTAATCACAGCACATAAAGCTTTGCTTTGGACCCACTCCAGGGACATCGTAAAATTAATGTGATGGAACCAACGGGTGTGTGTGTGTGTGTGTGTGTGTGTGTGTGTGTGTGTGGCGGGGGGTGGGGTATTACAAGAGCTTCAGCCCAGCTATAACCCGGAGGGGACACAGGCCGGGTGGGGTGGACACGTACAACAGCGGAGTGACCTCTGCGCTGAGGGAAGTGACCCTCACACTCGAGGCTGAGGGCAGCATCCTCAAGCAGAGACTCTCCATCTTCCAAGTGCACACGAAGCTTCTCATTAAAATGCAGACTTGGATCCAGTAAGACTGGGGTAGGGGGAGGGGTTGAGATTTGCTTTTCTAATCCCCACCACCACCCCAAGTGCCAGGTGCGGATGCAAATGAGAGTGAGGGTGGGCGTGGGCTGTGGGGCTTGGGTCTTTGGTTCTGGGCCAGAGCTCTGGAGGACCTGGGTCAGACTTGGGAGGCGAAACCTCCCCTCCCCCCGCAATTCCAGACTCATATGGGGACCCCAGAACCCTAACATGAGAGGTGTGTGCTGAAACCCTCCCACTCTCTCACCCCCTGAAGCTTCCAGGCTCAGCCGGTCCTGACCATCCCTTCTCTTGCTTTTTTTTTTTTTTTAATATATTTTATTGATTTTTCACAGAGAGGAAGGGAAAGGGATAGAAAGCCAGAAACATGGATGAGAGAGAGAAACATCGATCAGTCGCCTCCTGCACACCCCACACTGGAGATGTGCCGGCAAGCAAGGTACATGCCCCCGACCGGAATTGAACCGGGACCTTTCAGTCTGCAGGCTGACGCTCTATCCACTGAGCCAAACCAGTCTTGGCCTTTCTCTTGCTTTTTAAAGCCCCCAGCTGTCCTGAATGCGGAAAAAGAGGCAAGATGGCCCCTTTAACATGGTCTCAAGGGAGACACCCGTCTCTGCCAGGAGAGGAGAAGCTCTGGGTGCCAGGTCAGCAATGCCCTGGGGCAAGAAAGAGCCTGGGAGCTGATGGCTGGCTCTCAGAACCCGGCTCAGTCTATACTGGGGCCCTCGGCCATGTGACTTCCTCCCTTCCTGCGGTGGTGTCTCGCCTGTGAAATGAAGGTTATGGCCGCCTTTCTTACCTCCTCTGTGATCAGAGGGTTTAAACGAGATCATGAAGGCTAAGGGCCTGCTCCCCTATGAGCTTCTCAAGCGAGTCCCCCGCCCCTGTTTTCAGTTGGGGTGGCAGGACCATGGCAGGCCCCCGCCTCTCTCTGGGCCTCAGTCTCCCCATTAATACACAGAACCCTGGAAGCGGCTGGCAGCTTTACAAATGCGGATGCCGGAGTTGCAATGCAGGAATGGTCCCGGGCGCAGCCCGAGCACGGATTTTCCCACAGTCCTCTGGGGATTCTGATGCGCAGCCGGGCTGAGGACCTGAGGGTTCAGGGATCCCTCAGGTCCTCCCCGGCTAGGCAAGCAGAGGGTCTGTCCCCGGGACCGGCTCCCACCATCCGCATCTGCAGGCGTTCCCGCCTGGCCCTGACCGGTGCTGCTCCCTTCCCACTGTTCTACAGAGAGAGAATCCAGAGGCCTCTTGGCTCCCGGGAACAGCAGAACCAGTGTCACCACCTGGCCCCGTGTTCACCCCCTCGCTGAGTGGGGAAAGCAAGGCGGAGAGAGAGGGACAGATGGGGGAACAGGAGCCCGGGGCACGCTTGGTCAGGCCGGAGGGTTTCCATCAGTGACATCACCACGGAGGCTGTGACTGGTGGCTCGCCAAGCCGACTCCATCCTGCCAGGCTCCATTCCGCTCAGGAGGGAGCAGCGTTTGAAAGCAGCTGGGAGCCGGGGGAGGGCTGTGGGGGAGGGGGGAGCAGGAAGGAAGCATCGCCCCTGACTTGGGGCTGGAATAGCCTCGTTCCTGGGTGAATTTTGGGGAGGGAGGAGCTTGCATCTACAGGGGCTCTAAATGGGGGGATTGCTATCCACAGACGTTTCATTGACTCCACCCCTTGGGATGAAACAGCGGTTAAGAGCCAGGGCCCAGGAGGAAGATGCATTGGGGTCCAAACCCCAGCTCCCGGGACTCCCTGAAAAGGCTCATGGGCCTCCCTGAACCTAGCTTGTCCCTTTGTGAAAGGGGTTAATTGTGCGAGAATCGGTGTGATTCTCTTTGCCGCCATGGAGCTATGGGTAGTAGCTGTCTAAGCAAAGGGGCGTTTGAGGCCAGGTAGGGTTAAGGGTACTCAAGACAGCAGACATTGGGTCAGACTTCAACGTTCTCACCACAGCCTTGAGACTTCCATCCAGGCCAGCGGTTCTCAACCTGTGGGTCGCGACCCCTTTGGGGGTCGAACGACCCTTTCACAGGGGTCGCCTAAGATCATCGGAAAATGCAGATATTTACATCACGATGCATAACAGTAGCAAAATTTCATGGTTGGGGGTCACCACCACATGAGGAACTGTATGCAAGGGTCGCGGCCTTAGGAAGGTTGAGAACCACTGATCCAGGCAGCACCCACCTACTCATACGGCAGAGCTGGATCTCAAACCCGGGTCATCTGAATGACGTTCGGTGGTTAGAGACCAACCCTGCCAATTTCCAGCTGTGTGACCTGGGGGCCAGACATGTAACCTCTCTGCGCCTCTCCACCCAGAGTTGCTGGGCTTGTGCATCCAAGTGACCCCTTAGGACCTCACAGGTCACGTGACCACAGGGCCGCTGAGCCGTTGACCTTGCTCTGGATTTGGGTCTCCTGACTCTTGAACCTCCTCCTCCCATCAATCAAATCACATCCACCTGAGGCTCTTCTCCATTTCTATAATGCATCCTGGATCCCGTCTATGGAGTGGCTGACGGGGTTAAATGTCTAGAGCTGCCCTCAGGTTACAGATGGGAGGTGGGGATGCGTCTCCAGGAAGAGATGGAGCTGGGATTAGAACCCAGGGGCATCTGGCTCCACAACCATGTCCTTCACCACTGGAGCATCCCAGCCCAACTCCCAGAGGCTGATGGATGCTCGCAGACATGTAGGATGTGGGAAGAGCCCTAGAAGCTGAGGGACTGGAGTCTCAGACGCATGCCCTCAGAAGACAGCCCTGGCCCAGTGCACTGCCTGCTGAACCCCAGGACCCCTCTCCCCCGCCCCGCTCCTCTCCCCAGTGAATACCTTTGCCCTTCCAGTGGGCATGCGCCGCGAAGCCGATGTGGCCGCCGTACTTGCGGTTGAACTCCGCCATGAGGGCCTTGTAGGGGTTGCGGATGAGCAGGATGGCCGCGTCGAAGGCCTCGATCTCCTTCTGGCCGCTCTCGTGCGTCTTGATGCAGATGGTCCTCCCGCTGCGCCAGTGGTCCCGCTCACCTTTAAACCCTGCCCTCGGGGTGCGGGGGTGTGGGGGTGGAAGGAGGAGGACAGGTGGCAGGTGAGAAGAGGGGGGGAAGGCAGGAAGAAACCCACCCCGTCCCCTGCTGGGCCTTTCCGGGAGTCTCACACACATTCACGTGTGAAGGCCTTCATGTCATCCTCTTTTAAGTCTTTATGGAGCACCTACTATGTGCGAGGCCCTGGGATGGGAGCTAGGGATGAAAGGATTTGCAAGGTCTCTGGCTGACTTAGGTACCCTCCTCCTTTATGTCCCGCTACCCGGGGCGCTTCCTGTTCCTCAGTATCATTCAGGCCTTCGTGTTACTGTTCATACTCACAGTCGCTGGCATTTGTGGAATGTCTACCATGGACCCGGTGCTGTGTGTGATGAGTGAATTATATATTCGGCCGGGAGGGGAGAGGTATGTGCAGAAGGTCTGTACCTGGCAAGTAGGCCATTTCCCCTTCTACACCCTCAACAGGTACCACTACTATCCTGTTTCCCCCCAAAATAAGGCAGTGTCTTATATTAATGTTTGCTCCCAAAGAGGCGCTAGGTTTTATTTTCAGGGGATGTCTTATTTTTCCACGAAGAAGAATACGGTACACATTAATTGTTGAAAAAAAAAAAAAGGAAATGTATGATCTGTCTACGGTACGGTAGTCATTGTCATCACAAACCAGCTCACTGATTGGCCGCAGCGCAGCTGGAGCTATTCAGGCAGGGCAAGGTCTCTTTAAATCAGGAGTCAGATGCCTGATGGTAGCTTTGGGGGGGGGGGGCTGCTTCTATTCCAGGGAGGCCTTATGTTCGGGGTAGGCCTTATTATAAGGGAGGTCTTATTTTTGGGGGATGTCTTACTTTCAGGGAAACAGGGTAAATTAAGGCACTTTGTCCCTGAAGGAGAACAGAAGCTCAGAATCCTTCTCAACATGTCGTTCCAAAGCGGGGGTTCACTGGAACTGACACGTGGGATGAAACCACTCTGGATCCATGAACCAAATGACCCTCAAGGACCCTCCTACAATCTGTGACATTCCGGGACTCCCTGACCAACAGCAGTAGGTCATCCAGGTCCCCAAAGGGAGCACAGCTGTCGGATCTCTGTGCACAGCTCAGAGTTGCTGGTCTGTAGATATGAGGAGGTACCCGCACACATTAGGTGTTTAGGGAATGCCTGCAGCCATCTCAGCAAAGGGAAGGGACCAAGCACATAGTAGGTCCCAATAAACGTGCTCGGTGTGAGCGGAGCAGCACACAGTAGGTGCTCTGGAAGGGTTGTCCCAGGGTCTCCCAGGGTGTCCCTTTGAGCCCCAAGGCAGCCAGCCTCCTCACCTTTGTTGTAGAGAGAACCGTCGAAGTAGTAGCTGCCGGTATAGAAGCCGGTGGCCAGCTCGATGAGGTGGCGAGCCCACGTGTTGCCGGCACCGGGGAAGCTGGCCAGAGCGATGAGCTGCTTGGACTTGGCGGGAAGGAACCTCCTGTCCGTGCAGCGGTTGTCTGCAAAGAGCAGGGCATGAGCGGGGGTCGGGGGCAGGCGAAGGCTGGGGGTGGGGGGGAGCCCCACCCCTGCCACTTCCCAGCCCCTCGATCCAGGGTACGCGATGGAACCGCTTCTGGGCCTCAGTTTCCCCATCTGTAAATCGGGGGAGAGGGTTCCTCCCTCACAGGGTTGATGTGAGGGCTAAATGACAATGTCTGAAAAGGGATCGGCACATAGTAGGGATTCAATGAGTCTTCTCTACTGCCTCAGTTTCCTCCTACCCTCCCCCCGATCTCCTCCAGATTAAACTCCTCAGAGGGTGTCATCTACGTGAGATCCAGTCCAGGTTTCCTATCTTTTTTTTTTTTTTAAAGTTTGCCATATTGTTTTATTTATTTATTTATTTATTTATTTATTTATTAAATATATTTTATTGATTTTTTACAGAGAGGAAGAGAGAGGGATAGAAAGTCAGAAACATGGATGAGAGAGAGACATCGATCAGCTGCCTCCTGTATACCTCTTACTGGAGATGTGCCCTCAACCAAGGTACATGCCCTTGACCGGAATCGAACCTGGGACCTTTCAGTCCGCAGGCTGACGCTCTATCCACTCAGCCACACCGGTCTCGGCCAGGTTTCCTATCTTGGCCCCTGTCTCCTCCAAGGCTCATCCCTCTCACCTGCTCCCCCTCCCACCTACCACCTGCCAGCTACCTGGTGTCCCTTCCTGTCCTCCTCTGTGCTCTGCCTGACTCAGCACCCTCAGACCCGCTGTTCCCTCAGCCTTCACTGTCTCTTCCCCCACCCCCGCTTTAGACCGATTCTCATCCTCTCACTCTCTGCTGAGCCAGCTCCTCCTTTCTCCCTGACTCCTGGGCTAGTGTTAGAGTACTGTGTCCATCTCCTCCACATCGCTCACCACAACTGTCCTTCAACAAGCCTTTGTTTGGTGAGAAACCCTGCCTGCACTGTTTTTCAGTGACCCCCCCCCCCCCAGTGCTTCCCATATTCTCTGGCATATAGTAGCGATAATGAATGTTTCTTGGATGGATGGGTGGATGGATGGATGGATGGATGGATAGATAGATGAATGGCCAGATGGATGGGTAAGTAGATGGGTGGGTGAAGGGGTGGTTAGATGGATGATGGATAGGTATGTGGGTAGATGAATGGGCAGGTAGGCAGATGGATGGGTGGAGAGATGGAAGCAATGGTGATTGGATGGATGGGTGGATGAGAAGGATATCGAGATTGTAGGGCTGTTGTACGGATTAAATCAAACAACGCGTGTAAACATATTAACATGCTAAAGCAGCAGAAACCAGTTTGGCTCAGTGGATAGAGCGTCGGCCTGTGGACTGAAAGGTCCTACGTTCGATTCCGGTCAAGGGCATGTATCCTGGTTGCGGGCACATCTCCAGTGGGGAGTGTGCAGGAGGCGGCTGATCGATGTCTCTCTCTCTCTCTCTCATTGATGTTTCTAGCTCTCTATCCCTCTCCCTTCCTCTCTGTAAAAAAAAAATCAATAAAATATATTAAAAAAAAATAAAATAAAATGCTAAAGCGCTCAAAAGGCGTAGTAATTATTTTTCTCCAGCCCTCAACTGCCACACCTGTAAAGTGGGTTGGGACAGGTGAGCACTGTTCTGATACTCTCGATTCTCTGCCTTTACAGAGATGCCCGGATGCCATAACCTGTCAGATCCCTTGGAAAGTGTGCACCATTGTCAAAACCAGTTTGGCTCAGTGGATAGAGCGTTGGCCTGCAGACTGAAGGATCCCAGGTTCGATTCCGGTTAAGGGCATGTACCTTGGTTGTGGGCACATCCCCAGTAGGAGGTATGTAGGAGGCAGCTGATCTATATTTCTAACTCTCTATCCCTCTCCCTTCCTCTCTGTAGAAAAATCAATAAAATAAAAAAATAAAAAAAGGAAGAAAATGTGCACCATCGCCTCTGGGTGCAGCCCCTCCCGGAGCTCAGAAGGCACAGGGGCATTTTCTCCTGGTCCCTACAGACGTGAGGAAGCCGAGGGAAAGGCCAGAGAGGGGAAGTGAGCTGCCCAGGACCACACAGGGGGTCTGTGTTCACAATCCAGGTCTCCCCTCTCCAGCCCGGATGCCCTCCCGCTCAGTGCCACAGTCTCCATTTTGAGAACAAAGCTACCAAGGGGTGTGCATTATGAGGGGTAGAGTTGAGGGTCCTTAGAACTTACCCCCCCTTGCCTGGGCCTCCCTCTGTGGCCCATCCAGGATCCCTGAGCCTGGCCAAGGTCACCAGCCCTGCCCCTGCCCTCCGCCTCCACCCTCCGCCTCCACCCACTGGCCTGCCCAGTATGGGCTGTGTGGCACCTCTGGGGGAGGGGGGGAGGGGAGCACCCAGGGTCGCTAGGGGAGATCGGGCTTACCTTGCACCTGCGTCTGGTACACGATGAAGTAGCTGGGGGTCCCGCAGCTCTCAAACTCCTCCGCGCTGCACTTCTGGGCACACAGCTGCTCGTCCTCTCTCTCGTGCAGGGGGAACCGCGTGGTGGGGAAGCCGCAGTGGCAGGCGGTGCCCGCCAGGGCTGCCAGCGGGTACTCCTGGGGACGGGGGAGGGAGAGGACGAGGAAGAAACTCAGCTAAACCCCTGGGCACTGAGCAGCCCGAGTGAGCCTCCCTGTCTCCATCCCTCTCCCCAGCTGAGGACCCCGAAGCTTCACGAGTGAACCCCGCTTTTTCAACCTGGCCCCGTCTGCAGCGCCTCCTGCCCCACGGTATCCTTCCAGCTTTATGGACAGAAAGAGTACGTCTTCAAGGGGACGTCTCGATACGTGTATACAGGTGGTGAATTAATCATCATCACCATCAGGCTAATTAACATACCCGCCACTTTTCATGGTGACCATTTTCTTGGTTGTTTCCCTGTCATTTATTTGTTTATTTACTTGTCTCCTGACGAGTCCGCTCCCTTTTTTGGGACTTAAATTTCCAAGGAAACTTTGAATTCCTCTAAGGCAGCGGTTCTCAACCTGTGGGTCATGACCCCTTTGGGGGTCGAACGACCCTTTCACAGGGGTCGCCTAAGACCCTCGGAAAATGCAGATATTTCCATCATGATGCATCACAGTAGCAACATTTCACGGTTGGGGGTCACCACCCCATGAGGAACTGTATGCAAGGGTCGCGGCCTGAGGAAGGTTGAGAACCGCTGCTCCAAGGGCATCCATGGTTTCCATACGATATAAATGCAAACCCGCTGGACACACACCAGCGTAATTAAGTTCTCACTGAGACCTCCTGCCTGCCAAGACGGAGCCCTGGGTCGGCTCCATTTTCCCTGCGAAAGGGAGATTAGTTGAGGGGGAGAGCGAGCGTGTTCAAGACACTTGAGCGCCGAGATGAGCTTTCTCGTGGAGGAAGTGGGAAGAAAACTGAGAAGTAAATGCCTTTCTCACGGCGTGCAACCCGCCACGGGTCCATGTCCCTGGCCTGGCGGTGAGACAAAACCCTCGCCTCAGGGAAAGCTGCCCGGATCCACGCTTTCACGCCAGAGAGGACCCTGGGACCTGCGTGTCCCGGTCTCCGCTGGCAGAGCGGCTGCTAATGGCTTTGCTTGTTCTATGGGGCAGCGAAGAGGGAGCAGGATGACCTGAGGTTCGGAGGGCAGGGGGCTGACTGTCCATTGTTCAAGCTGCTTTCACTCAAGCCTTACAGCCGAGTTTCCCCCCCGGAAATAATCCGGTAATGAGCCAAGGTCGCTCCCACAGGGCTGGGTCCAGTGAGTGTGACCAGAGTAGGTGTGGTTTCTTTCTTTGTGGTGATGAGAACTCACTCCGTCCCAAGGTGGGACGGTCCTTGCCTTGACCTGGCTGTCTTCCAAAAGCCATGCTTTTAGGCCCATTTATTGCTGAGTATTCCTCACTATGGCGAGAGGAACTGACCCTGAGTAACCCCTACCTCGGGGACCCCAGCTCCCACGTCACAGATCTCAGGCTCCCTCTCCAGCCCAGCATCCGGTTCCCCCAGCCGCTCCACACCGCCCCTCCCTGGGCCCCACCCCGTCTCACCTTCTCCGTGCAGAGGTCCACGCACTTGTCCACGGACATGTTTGGCATGGCGGCCGTCACGGGCAGGGCCAGCGAGAGGTTGCCGGGCCGGCGGAAGCAGCCTCGGAAGACGGCGCTTCCATCTGCAGAGCCAGAGGGCAGAGGTCAGTCAGAGCCGGGCTGGGAGCAGCGCCTTCCCACAGAAGCACGTTTCAACGAGAGCCCCGAGCAGGCAAGAGGCTTGCCCGAGATCACACAGTGAAGCAAATAGGGAGACCGAGGAGCCAGAGAGCTCAATGCTCCCCTCTGCCCGATGGGGGCAAAGGCCCAGGTTCGTCCTGCCTCTGCTCACAGCACCAGGAGAGCCCTCTCCTTGCATCATCTAGGGCAGCGGTTCTCAACCTGTGGGTCGCGACCCCTTTGGGGTCAAAGGACACTTTCACAGGGGTCACCTAAGACCAGCAGAAAACACCTGTTTTCCATGGTCTTAGGAACCAACACACCAGCTCCTCGGTGTAGCTAAGTATAGCCATGTCGTTTACTGTTGTCCTATGAAGACTGTTACCCATGCTACACCACGATTCAAGACAAAATTTCATTTATTGGTAATTAGAAATAAATATTTCACAATATATAATGACATATTGTTTTTGTGATTAATCACTGTGCTTTAATAATTATGTTCAATTTGTAACAATGAAAATACATCCTGCCTATCAGATATTTACAGTTCATAACAGTAGCAAAATGACAGTGATGAAGTAGCAACGGAAATAATTTTATGGTTGGGGGTCACCACCCCAGGAGGAGCTGTCTTAAAGGGTCGTGGCATTAGGAAGGTTGAGAACCACTGATCTAGGGGTTTAGCAGGAAAACCCACCCGGTGCTGAGCACCTTGTGGGCTGCAAGGGACTGAGAGGTGGAAGAGACTCCCTTTAAAATAACCCCCGTTGGAAAGATCCCCAGGAGTTGACGGTGAGGAGGCTTCCTTCCAAGGAGTGGGTGAGCCTCACCTCATCAGGTGAAGGCCTCCCGAGCTAAACAGGTTTCTTAGCGAAGGGATGCTGCCTGGAGGTGGTAGCATGCTGATCTGCCCTGCAGCTTGCGGACCTGCCGGCTTCCTTAAAGAAACACCAACACCTCTACCCTCTATCCCTCTCTCCATCCGCGTGTCTTCCCACCTACCTAACCTCCTCCTGGTTCTGTTTCCCCAGGAGAGCTCTTGACTGAGAAGAAGTCGGATTATAAGGCAATTATTATTCCCATCGTTTTGTAAAACTTTTCTTTTTACAGTGAATAGGCATATTTTATCTCTTCTTTTCTTTCTTTCTTTTAAATATATTTTATTGATTTTTTACAGAGAGGAAGGGAGAGAGATAGAAAGTCAGAAACATCAATGAGAGAGAGACATCGATCAGCCGCCTCCTGCACACTCCACAGTGGAGATGTGCCCGCAACCAAGGTACATGCCCACAACCGGAATCGAACCTGGGACCTTTCAGTCCGAAGACCGACCCTCTATCCACTGAGCCAAACCGGTCTCGGCTCTTTTCTTTTTTTAAAATATATTTTATTGATTTTTTACAGAGAGAAAGGGAGAGGGACAGAGAGCTAGAAACACCAATGAGAGAGAGACATCGATCGGCTGCCTCTTGCACGCCCCCTACTGGGGATTCGCCCGCAACCAAGGTACATGCCCTCCACCAGAATCGAACCTGGGACCTTTCAGTCCACAGACCGACCCTCTATCCACTGAGCCAAACCGGTTTTGGCAATATGTATATCTTAATGTAATAAGGACAAATTAAAAAAAAAAGTGGCCTCCATAAAAATTTATTGGAGGGTTCATGAGGCCCATTTCAAACCGGGCGCGGCTGTTTTGAGAAATTGGAGCCGCACACCCCTTTCCAGAAGCACAGCTTTCGCCTAAAACAAGGGGCACTGCCGGTGCAGGGAGAGCGTCCTTAGTGCCGAGGGTGTTATGCGCCCTGTATCTGAATGAATCCTCCATGCCACCTGCGAGGCAGGCGACACTGCGATCCCGCTTTGCAGGCAGAGACCCTGCCTGGCATGTCGACCAGACTCCATCACCTTCCCAGGTCCCACCGCCCGCGGGAGGCGCCGAGCTGGTGGGCTTTGACCCCGATCCTGCCTGACGCCACATCCTCGTTTCCCACATCTCCGCCGTTCTGTTCTGCGGGAGGCCTGCCAGCGTCTCTCGGGTGGAGCTCTTTAGGCCCGTGCCGGCCTCGTGCATTTCCCAGAAACCCTCTCAGCCCCCACCGCAGGGGCCCGGGGATCACAGGGGCCCGTGCCCCACATTCCGACAGAGTCAGCTCCTCCCTGCAGGGCTAGCGGAGATGGTGCGTGACACCCGCAGCGTGGGGTCTTTGTGAGCCAGAGGCGGGCAGAGCGACGGTTCGGCAGCTCTCTTTGCTGGGGGCAGGCGCAGAACAGCCCCGAAACCGGCTGCGTGGGCCTCTGAAGTCCCGTTATCTCTTTGTTGTGGGGCTTCACACACACACACACACACACACACACACACACACACACACAAATGAAGTAAATGTCGCCAGGCATCGGCTTCAAGGCAGGCGTGGAAGAGTTCTCCTTGGTTTGAAAGAGGCTAGACACCCCCTCCCCCATTTCCCTATCCCCCCCTGCCCCCGGTAATTAGGCCAAGCTCCACTGCATTAAAGATGCAGGCGAGGAAGAAAGGCACGAGCTGGGAGCCGTTCGCAGCTCCCCGTAATCGGAGAGAGAGAGATGGAATTACACCAAGAGCCTCGCTGTCTGAGAAGAATCCCAACCAGCCACGTCTGAGCACCACCGCGGGCTGGTGCAAATCCCAATAACCCCAACTGGGTGGGTGCTCAGAGCAGATGGAGGCGTTTTCATTTTAAGAAGATCGGGAGGGGGGTAGTGTTTACCCCGTAACAGGCCTGGTGCTAGACGCTCTCTCCATTTTTATCTCACCGAGAGGGGGTGGGGGTCACAGCGGTCTTGAAAGGTTGGAATTGCCCCCATTTTACAGATGAGGCCGTTGAGGCTCAGAGAGAGAATGCCTGGCTTGGCCAAGGTCAACGGAGCAAATAAGGGAGAGAGCTGGCTTAGAAACAATGTCCGACCGACTTCAAAGCCCGCGTCGCTCCCACAGCCTGCTGGTGTTGAGTGGAGGGGAAAGCAGCTAAGCGGTTCTCCCCGCCTCGTGAGGGAGAAGGAGGAAAAAAAATGTCTAGTTACCATCTCCTTGGTTCTGCACTGCATAATTCAGGAAGGCCCGCATAAAATTCAGGACTCCCAGACATACATACATCAAGGGCAAGGAGAGGCCTGCAGGCCGCGCAAAGAAGGAGCTAGGGTTGGTCTATCCATCAAAAGGGGACTCTTTCGGCCATCAGCTGGGGCTCCCCTCAGCAGAAGTGGTCAGGATGGAGTATCCGTGAGTATAAATCACCGGCAGTGAACAACATGTCCCTTCTCACTTTTGAAGACGGAAAAAATAAAAATAAAAAATAAAAAATCGCCAGAACTAACAATGGCACACAGAATCCACTACGTGCATGGTGAACCATTAAGTCAAGGAGCTGTTTTGTTCAGCACCACGGACAGCCACCACGAGACCCACATGTAGATGTTGCCATAGGAATCTTGCAAGAGTCTTCCAGGCGAATTATATATTTCCTGTATAACACCCAATAAAGCCCCGGTGTTTTCAAATCACGGCAGGTCGCTGCCCCTGGACAGAGCTACCCTCGCTGACACATTTAGCAAACTGCTGTGAAAAGTGTAATCCCGCCACGAGGGAAGTCCATTTCTCAGGCCTTTTGTAACAACAGGGAAGGGTCCGTGAGAGTCTGTGCCAAGGCAGCATAGCAGGGTACCTGCAGACACTTGCTCTGCCAACCTTTTCATTCGCTTGCCACCGTGGGAGCCTTCCAGCACCTCCCTACAGAAGGTGGATGTCCCCTGCCCGCCCCAGCAGTGCCTGGAAGATAACAAACCCCACCTTGAGTCCGCACACTCTTCAAGAGTTTGGTGCCACTGCTCAGGGCAACACAATCACGACACAGTGTTGATACCCACAGATGATGCTAAGATGGGCTCTGGTGTCCATCATCCCTGCCTCCTGGAGGCAGCAGGTCATTTCTGTGACTGATGGAATGCGAGTGAGCGAGTGTCATATGCTGGTGACCTGGAGCCTCCGGTTCTCCAGACTTTGCTCACTCTGTTCCCTTTGCCTCGATTTCTCTCCCACTTCTTGGCAACGAGTCTTGAGTTGGGATATCTCTCTCTTCTCCATCATAAAAAACCCTATGTGTCTTTTAAGGCCCTAATCCAACAGCCCTCCTCTGGGCGCCTTCCCTAAGGAGGCTCAATTGAGCCACTTCTGCTCTCTGGGCCTCAGTTTCCAAAACTGTAACATGGGACATTCCAAAGTTAGCACGGTGCCTGAAACACAGTTCACGGCACGCAACACCTGAGCTTTGCTGAGCCTGGACTTTTGCTAGAACATAAGGCTCTCTCTTTCACCTAGAAATCTCCTTTGAGGAAGATTCAGCTCCAGTGTTGCTCCCTTGGCTCCTGCAGGCACAGTCCCCACAACCCCCTTGCACACACCCCTCCCCTGGGGTCTTAGGCCTGTCTCTCTATTAGACACCTTACGGGGTGCTCACAAGCAACCATCCAGCCCTCTTACTGTTCCAAGGGGCAAACACACCCTTGTTTGGTGGCCTTCAGGTATTGAGACTTCTATTTCAGCTTATTAAAAAGTCCCAGATGATCAGTGAGCATCCTATATATAATTAAAGGCTAATATGCAAATCAACCAAATGGCAGAACGACTGCTCGCTATGACGTGCACTGACCACCAGGGGGTGGCACTCCATGCAGGAGCTGGCCCCTGGTGGCCAGTGCACTCCCACAGGGGGAGTGCCACTTAGCCAGAACCTGGGCACCTCATTAGCACTAAGGATATCCCCTCAGGGCTCCTGGACTGTGAAAAGGCACGGGCCGGGCTGAGAAACCACCCCCTCCAGTGGACGAATTTCATGCACCGGGCCTCTAGTGTTATTATCATAGGTGATCTCAGAAATGTGTGTGTGTGTGTGTGTGTGTGTGTGTGTGTGAGAGAGAGAGAGAGAGAGAGAGAGAGAGAGAGAGAGAGAGAGAGAGGCTGTCCAATCTGAACATTAACCGAAAGGACGTCTGGCCGATGTCTGACTAATGACACTCACAGCCCCATCCTCATTATCTGGCCCATCCCAGCCACTGGGCTGTTTTAGTGGCAGCATCTTGCCCTCTAAATGCCCACGACACGAAGGCCATCTCTTCCGATGGTCAAAGCCGCCATCAGAACAACATAAATATTGGCACAAGGGTTCAGTGATGGGGATGATGAATCTACCATCAAATTAAAACCTCATTACAGGAATGGCCAAACCAGGAAACTGGCTGCGTGGACATTCTCCAGCCTGGATGTTTTTCAGACGCCATCTGCACCCTCTGCCAGCCGGGCCTCCAGACCCTCGGGGAGGTGGGTGGGGCGTCCATTTGCAGAAATCGGCCCCTTCGCAACCTGGCAGCAGTCTCATATGACCCTATTGCAGAGCGAAGCTTGAATGGGGCATCAAAAATATGGTGTCTGTAGCCAAAACCGGTTTGGCTCAGTGGATAGAGCGTCGGCCTGCGGACTGAAAGGTCCCAGGTTCGATTCCGGTGGAGGGCATGTACATTGGTTTCGGGCGTATCTCCAGTAGGGGGTGTGCAGGAGGCAGCTGATTGATGTCTCTCTCTCATCGATGTTTTTAACTTTCTATCCCTCTCCCTTCCTCTCTGTAAAAAAAAAAAAAAAATCAATAAAATATATTCTAAAAAAAAAAAAAATACAGTGTCTGTAAAACAGAATTCATTCTCGAGCAAACCATGGGTGAATTTTTATACACAACGGCTTTCGCCCGGAAGAGAACCTGTGTGTGCGGGCAGACAGGCATGAAGTTTTGTGCGGGCAAGGCTGCGTTCCAGGCGGGCCTGATCGGCTCCAGCGAGGCCCCAGGCCTTCTTCCTTATTACAGTGTGGTCCCTGGACCAGCAGCCCGGCATCACTTGGGAGCTCCTTAAAAAATGCAGTATCCCAGCCGGACCTGCTGGAGCGGAACGTGCATTTTAACAAGATCCCCATAGGGTTCATCTGCCCGGGTCAAGTCTGGGCAGTGCTGGCCCCAGGGTAAACGGGACCATCCTCCGCCCTCCATCTTTTTTTGTCCAGGACATTCGCTCTTTTTTTTTAACAGTCGGAAGGTCACCTTTCATTAGACCGTGTGGCCTGGGTCAGGCTAACTTAAATTCATGACACCTAGCTTTCCTCCCTGCGAAATTCTCAACCGGAAAGGTTTGTAGTGAAGGCAAAGGAAATGGGTTCTGCCACCGGCTTCGCACGGTGCCCGAATCCCAGCAGATTTTGACGTGCGGATATTAACTGCTATTAAACATCCACAGAGGGGACCGTGGGGTGGCGTCCACAGCGGAGGCCCAGCTCCTGTCCTCTGCTATTCGCCCCCCCCTTTCCTCCCTCAGGCTGGAAACAGAACTTTGGCGGCAAGACCGAAGCACTGACCAGCGAGGAAGGAACTCTCTCCACCGGAGCCTCAGAGACACAGGCTCTAGAGTTGGTTTCCGTTCTCTGCTGTTTATGTGACATTGAGCCTCTGTGTCCCCCTCTGTAGAATGGGGGCAGGTGGCTCCTAGTGTCTATTGGAAGCATTAGTGTGCGACTTAGGCGTACTATGCTATAGAAGGGACTTAGAAGAGGGTGCACTGTCTGTCATTGTCATTGTCATTGTCATCATCATTAGAGACCATCTGCTTTCAGAATCTCAGGAAGGACAGGCTCAGCTCAGACTCCAGCTCAGGTGAAGGAGGAAGTTGGGGGCAAGTGGTCCAGCAGGCAACTCAGAGAGAAGAGGGTGGTGGAACCATGCCAAGCAGCTGGAGCAAAGGGTTCTGCACGTGGCGGGTGGGAGGTGAGCCGGGGCAGGGACGGTGACAGCCTTGGGGGGCAGATGTGCGCCGGGAGGCAGGCCAGGGCCAGGGCCCGCTGGCCCCGGAAGGAGCCGCAGAGAGGGGCGGGGGCCGACTCACGTACACCTGCGGGCGGACTCCTGGGCCAGCTGCAGCCGGTAGACGGAGAGGCGGTTGGCGCCGCCGCACAGGCTGCCCCGCTCGCCCTTGCACTCCATGTCGCACTCGGCCTCGCTCACGTTGGCCGCCTGGATCTTGTGGCCGCAGTAGCACTCGGCGCCGAACTCCAGCCCGGCATACAGGTAACCCCTGGAGAAGGCAGCCGTCAGGCCAGGGGACAGGGAGACTCACCCGGGGAGGAGGCCTGGGGGATGGGAGGGCCTTGGGGACCAGGATCCCCTAGGGACCACCCTCCTGCCTTCATCCCCCGCCTGATGTCTTACACCCCCATTCACCTATCTACAGAGACATGCCACGGCCATACTGACTGTCACCTGTGTACTCCTTCAGCACCAGGCATGCTTCACACACACACACACACACACGCACACACATGCACATGCACACGCATACGCACACGCCTACAGCCTTACAAGACCCTTTCTTCATGGCCTCCTGCTCACCCTCCATCACACGCTCCCCCGGAAAAGACCACCACGGGCAGGAACCGGAGAAGGAAGGGGTCCGAAATGAATGGGGCCTGGGATCATCGGGGCCCTACCGTTCGGCACAGTTGTCCTGGCAACGGAAGACGGTCATCTTTTTGTAGTCGAAAAAGGACACGCCTCGCAGGGCCCGGCTCTGGGTGTCGTCCAGGTAGCAGCCGATGTACTTGGCTTTGGGGGAGGGAGAGGAGACAAATCAGATGGGGCTGGGGGTCGAGGCTGGAAGGGTGACAGGGGGAAGCCGGTGCCTTGGCTGTGGGGCCTTACGGACTTTTGGGTACCAATTCCTTCCTCTCAGCCAGCGGTTCTCAACCTGTGGGTCGCGACCCCTTTGGGAGGTCGAACGACCCTTTCGCAGGGGTCGCCTGAGACCATCGGAAAATGCAGATATTTACATCACGATGCATGACAGGAGCAACATTTCATGGTTGGGGGTCACCACCCCATGAGGAACTGTATGCAAGGGTCGCGGCCTTAGGAAGGTTGAGAACCGCTGCTCTAAGCAGAAAAGCCGGCAGGAGAGACTGACAGTCATGGGCGTGGGTAGAACGTGGTCCCTGAGGGCAGTGGAGTCCAAGGGGTAAGGCTGCGGGCCCTGGAGGCCAGCAGAGCAGAGGAGGGGCCTCCTCTGTGGCCAGGGTTAAGGTCAACCCGGAGCTGCACTGGTGACGAGTGGGCACGCGGGAATCCAAGCCAAGGCCACCCCGTAGCACCAAGCGACGAGACCCACACTGAGGCAGCGCTGAGGAGCCTGACCCTCGACAGCATGTTATCATTTCTACAAGAGACCTTAAGGCAGCGGTCGGCAAACTCATTAGTCAACAGATGCCGAAACCGGTGTGGCTCAGTGGATAGAGCGTCAGCCTGCAGACTGAAGGGCCCCGGGTTCGATTCCGGTCAGGGGCATGTATCCTGGTTGTGGGCGAGTCCCCCAGTGGGCGGCCGTGCAGGAGGCGGCTGATCGAGCCCACAACCCCGGCATGTGCCCTGACGAGGAATCGAACTGGTGACCTCTTGGTGCAGGGGATGCCACCCAACCAACGGAGCCACACTGGCCGGGGCCTCTTCTTAGTTGACCGAACAGAGGCCCAGAACGGTGGAACGGCCTGCCCGAACCCTGCGGCCAACGGGGGTCAGAACCAAGGTTCCCGGGGACCCCAAACCCGTGCTCTTCCCTCCCTTCCACTTGGAAGGAAGATGCTGGATGTCGGACTAAGGATCCAGCCGGCCCTGGAATTCCAGGCCCCCACAGGCGTGACAGAGGCCAATGCCACATGATCACTCTCCCTGGCTGGCTGCTGCCTGTCTGTCTAAACTGTAGGCTTCTCCCCCCCTCCCTCCTGGTGCAGAGCAGGGCGTAGCAGAGGGAGCCCGCTCATTGCATTGTGCCCCCCAACACCGCTCCGCTAAGCGCAGGATTTGTCAGCCCCGCAGGAGATGCGCCTCGACCTCCATCACCTTGCGTTTCTTGCGAGAGACAGAGGTGATCTGGCTGAGAACAGTTCATCTTTTAAAAGAAACATCGCCTCCCTCGGGCGGGCGCATCACGCGGTGACACGGTGACAGCTCTCGGGGAGCCCGCGTCTCGTCGCTGTGCTTGTTCAACAACGCATGTCCCTCCTGCCACCGATGGGATCGTGCCCCGTGGCCACGGGGAGACGCGACCTCGGCAGGGCCCATCAGTATTGTCTCTCCCACCAGCCGGTGATGGATTGCTCTGGGGAAGGGCGCACGACCTATTGCTTGGATTCTTATAAATTAAAGCTGAGGGGGTGGGGGGGGGGAGATGGGGTAGGGAGATGTTTCCCTTGGGACATGACATCGGCGTTCTCTAAGGCCAGAGCTATCAATAGCCACAGTCCCTGGTACCGGCGTCACTCCGTGTAGAAGAACCCAGCTCAGGCAGACACGGCCGAGAGGAGAGTGAGAAATCATTCATTTAAGAACGCTTGCCGAGACCGGTTTGGCTCAGTGGATAGAGCGTCGGCCTGCGGACTGAAAGGTCCCAGGTTCAATTCCGGTCGGGGCATGTACCTTGCTTGCGGGCACATCTC
>PVJN01041565.1:0-18670 GCA_004026805.1 Lasiurus borealis | reverse complement strand
CGGCTGGACACGCAGTAGGACAGGCGGCAGTTGAGGCGGCGGAAGAGCTGCTTGTCGAGCGGCCAGAGCGGCAGCGTGAGCAGCTGCAGCGCGTTCACCAGCAGCCCCGAGGCCACGAACACGTAGCAGAAGACCAGGTGGCACAGGAACTGCGACTTCAGCAGCCCCGCGAGGTCCATGGCGCAGCGCGTCCTCCGACGGGACGAAAGCAGGGGCTCCGCGGCGTCTAGGGACAAGCAGGGCGAGAGGTCAGAGGTCGGAGGTCAGGGCCTTTCTGCGGGAGGCGTCCCGGCGATTCTCAGGAAGGAAGGAGGGAGGGCGAGGAGCGGGAGAGAGAACCAGGATGGACGGCCGCCTCCTCTCCCCTCCGGGGTGGGGCCCACGGCCGGCAGGTGGCCTGACCGGGAATCGAACCCGGGGCCGCCTGCTCCTGGGCTGTGCTGGCTGGCTGTTGGTCCTGGAATTACCTTCCCGGGGCCAGGCAAGCGGCGGCCGTTCCAGAACCAGAGCCCCTTCGGCTGCCGGCGCCTGAGAGTGGGCACTGTCCCAGGGAGGACAGAGCTGGGAGGACTGAGCCAGGAGGCTGAGGACCTGGCCAGTCCTGGCTCCCCCACCGAGAAGCGGCCGGCTGCCCCCCACCCCCACCCCCGCTCTCAACCCCCCAAGCTCCTTTCCCCAATGGGAGTGTCCGCGATTCTGGGGTCCCTCCAGCTGCCAGCTCTGCCTCAGCGCACTCCCCCCAACACCCTCACTCCACCTCCCACCTCCCACCTTCCCCTCCCCCCAGCTTGGCCCAAACACAGCCGCTCCTCCCAGCAAGACGGCCCTGAGCTCACACCTGCTCTAGGCGAGTCACCGGGTGACCTGGGGGCTCCACCTCCCCTAGCCCCTGGACGCGGTGCCACTGCGTGCCCCCCATCGCCCCACCCGCTGCCGGCTCCAGGGCCACGCATCTGGAGGACCACTGGGTCTCCCAGCACCGCATGCTCTGCCCAAGGAGCCACCAGTGTGAAGTGAGCCGCACCCCGCTCCGCCCCGGAGACTGGGCCCTGGGACCAGCCCCCCAACATGGCGCAAACGAACCCCGGGGGGCCTCTCGGAGGGTTGGGGCTTCCTTCCTGCAAAAGGCAGGCCTGGGGCTGGGGAGCCCAAGGCGGCCACTCAGCACCCACCCTGAAGTCTGGGGTGCACTCTGTTGTGGGGTCCTGACAAAGGCAGGCCCAGGGCTGGGGAGCCCGAGGCGGCCACCCTGCAGGCCAGGTGCACTCTGGGTGCTGGGAGCAGAATGACCCCCGGCCCAGAACAAACAGAACGCGTCCTTCCCCGACCGACCGACCGACCGACCGACTGTCTCTAGGACCCGCTCTGACCAGGTCCCCGGTTAAAGATCGCCCTATGCCGAAACCGGTGTGGCTCAGTGGATAGAGCGTCGGCCTTTGGACTGAAAGATCCCAGGTCTGATTCCAGCCAAACGCATGTACTTTGTTTGCCCGCACATCCCCAATAGGGGGCGTGCAAGAGGCAGCTGATCAGTGTTTCTAGCTCTCTATCCCTCTCCCTTCCTTTCAGTAAAAAGTCAAAAAAATGTATTTAAAAAAAATAAAAATGAAAATTGGCCAGTGGCTGGCAGGAGCTGACAAGCCGTGGCTGGTTTTCAGTCTTGGGGGGCAGCCCTCTGGCCGATGCCCCTGAGGGGACAAGGCGTCCGTTAAGGCAGCCGCACCCGGGGGTCTGAAATGAGCCCCCGTCCGCAGTCTGACCCGAGCACCAGCCGCGGCTCCTCTACCTCAGGACGAGGGGACGAGGGGGCGAGGGGACCAGCCGGGTCTGAGCAGCTCACAGAGGAGGCCAGCATCTGCGGGCTCTGTCTGAGGCAGGGATGGACAGCCCGCACCCCCATCCCGCCCGGGGGACAGCCAGGGGCGGGGACTGGACGGGGGCGGGGGGCCCTCTGACGACCGGTGCTGCTTCTGCACCTGAAGACCGGAGAGAGAGGGTTCAGAGCGGTCAGGGCACCCCAGGTTCTGCTGGGAGACGCTGACCTCTGACCCAGGGGCGGGCACATGGCACCCCTCCCCTGGGGGGCATGCCAGGGACCGCAGCTTAGAGGCGGGTCCACTCCGCAGGCCCCTGAACGGCTGGTGCCGAGGGTCCACTCCGAGCAGCGAGAGGAGGGCACATGTGTGGGCGGCTTTTCTCTCTCCCCCGTGTCTGCCCAGGCCCCTCGCCATCCTCCCCCCCTGACCCTGGAGCTCTGAGGCTCTGAGGCCGGTGGCGGCTGCTGCCGGCCCGGTGCCTGGGAAGGGCGCGGGAAGGTGGGCGGTCGATACGGCGAGATTTTACGTCTTTGATTCTGTACAGATTTTCATAGAGAGACGCCAGCGGCCGGGCCACTTCCCCGGCGCGATTCATGCCTAATGGACGCGGGGAAAGTTATTCGAAAACAAAGGCACTTAATGCTTCCCGGGCATGAATCATTGATGGCGGCGCGCGGCGGGGTGAGGCAGCACCCTCGCTTCGGGGGGAGGGGGGGGAGCAGCCCGCAGACACTGCAGCGCCCGGCGATGAAGGATGCTGTGGGGTCACGCGGACCGGCTGTTCCTGAAAAGTCTCATTAACGACGGCCGCGCTAGGACGAGGCGGGCCGGGCTGCGCGCTCCGGTTCCAGACGTGAATCAGAGCTGGGGAGGGAGAGGGCGCCGGCCGGAGCCCCGGCCTCAGCTCCCAAGGCAGCCGCGACGCGGGGACAGCTATTCTGGGACCCGCGCCGGTAATGGTGCTCATCCATCGCCTGTCCGCGGGCCACCCGGCCGGCCGTTCCGTTAAAAATTCATCGGGGCCCGGCCGGTGCGGCTCAGTGGTTGAGCGTCGACCTGGGAACCCAGAGGCCACCCGTTCAAACCGCCCCCCCCCCCCGGGTCAGGGCCCAGGCCGGGGGTGCAGGCTCCATCCCAGCAGGGAGGGTGCAGGAGGCAGCCGATCCGTGATTCTCTCTCATCATGGATGTTTCTCTTCCTCCCTCCCACCCTCTCCTTGACTCTCTGAAATCAAATAAAAATATATTTAAAAAAAAAATCCAAACCAGCCGAAACCGGTGTGGCTCAGTGGATAGAGCGTCAGCCTGCGGACTGAAGGGTCCCAGGTTCAATTCTGGTCAAGGGCATGTGCCTTGGTTGCGGGCACATCTCCAGTTGGAAGTGTGCAGAAGGAGGCAGCTGATGGATGTCTCTCTCTCATCAGTGTTTCTGGCTTTCTATCCCTTGTCTGTCCTCTCTGTAAAAAGCCAATAAAATATATTAAAAAAAAAAAAAAAGATCCAAACCATTAAAAGAAAACGCATTGGTTCATACTTGTTGTTACAGCGTGAGTCCCACCACTGCACTGCACCTCTGAAAGTCCCCAGGATGCTCAGAGCCGCCCTGTGTGCTGTGGGGAACCCCCTGCCCCCCCAGCTGCAGCCCTTCCCGAGGAAAACTTCCAGCCCCAGAATCCCCCCTCTGCTTCCAGGGTAAACAGGTATCCATGGACACCGGCTCAAGTGGGGTCTCAGATCCCCGACCTATTTCCTTTCCACAGTAACTCTGACCGTCTGGGACCGCCTACGAAGTGATGGCGTGAGCTGACAGCACCCTGAGCTTCTTCCTCACTACACGCACAGGGCAGAGGGCGTGACGATTCCTTCTCCCCCCAAGGCCACGCAGAGAGATCCGCACCATCCCCTCTACACCCGGCACCCGGCGGGCGGGGCCGAGCCCAGAACCCTCTCCCACCAACTCGAGAGGCAGCACACCTGGAGGACAGAGAGTAAGCCAATTACCGACCTCGGCCCCAGCAGGCGGCTGGGATGTAGGTAGGGGAATGGAGTCAACCTGCTTTTCCCTTTAACACAGAATTTCCTGCTAAAATACAGATCGGGTAGAAACAACCCTCACCAAGCCACGGGTATTTTTTTCTTTTTTTAAAAAAAATATATTTTATCGATTTTTTTTACAGAGAGGAAGGGAGAGGGACAGAGAGTTAGAAACATCGATGAGAGATAGACATCCATCAGCCGCCTCCTGCACACCTCCTACTAGGGATGTGCCTGCAACCAAGGTACATGCCCTTGACCGGAATTGAACCTGGGACCCTTCAGTGCGCAGGCCGACGCTCTACCCAGTGAGCCACACCAGTTTCGGCTCCACCGGTCTCTTTAAAGGCTGTTTCCCCATTGTAACAGTATGTCACCGTCATTACGTAACAGCTGTAAAGTTCCTACCCCGGCCGGCGGCGTGGCTCAGCCGGTGAGTCGACCTGCGAACCAGGAGGTCACGGTTGGATTCAGGTCGGGGCACAGGCCCGGGTTGCGGGCTTGATCCCCCCCAGGAGGGGGCGTGCAGGAGGCAGCCAGTGGATGTTCTCTCTCCCTCCCTCTCCCTTCCTCTCTCTGAGATTAATAATAAAAACAGACGTTTGGGGGGGGGGGGGGGGGGGGGTTTGTAAGGTTCTAAAAGGCAGCAGCGTCCGTGCCGTAACCGCCGCTGACATTGGGCCGTTCCCGCCCGGCGTGTGGGGAGCGCGGCTTTCCCTTCTTTGCCATAAAAGCCACCGCAGAGACACCTTCCTTCCAAACGGAGGTGAGCTTCTCTGTCAGATCGATGGCAGCGTCCTCCTCGACCTTCAGCGGGAGCCTCCCCCCCATCCGCCCCGCACGGCACACACCCCGGCCGCCGAGCCAACGTCTCTCATCGTTCCGTTCCACGTGCCGGAGGGAACGGGCAGCAGAGGGCCCCTCCCTCTCGTGTACCCCCTGCGCTCAGGGCCGCGCTAGCTGACACGGCAGACACCGACCCTGCGGGTGGCCCCGCGGAGGAAACAGCAGAGGGGGGAAAGGAGCTCCGACTGCAGAGGGGACACACGGCGTCCTTCTTACGGGGGTGGCGCCAAAGCGAAGAAGGAAGCCCCCCACATCCCCCTCCCTGAGCCGGAGCCAAGGCAGAGGCTCGAAGGAAAGAAAGCCGCGCGGAGGGAGTCACGGCCACCAAACCAGGATCCGCCCGTCACCCCTTCCGCCGCCCAAGACACAGTGGCCCTGGAGGCCCACAGTCCTTGAAGGAGCGCCCCCCCCCGGAGAGTCAGGCCTGACCTTGGCCCATCACACCCCGGGCCGACGGGAAGGGGACGGGAGACAACAGGACACTGTGCTGCTCGTGGACGTCAAGGCCAGCAGGCACCGGCTCCAACAGGCCGGGCAGAAGCTGTGCCATCAATGCGGCCAAGGCTACGGTCAGGCCGTGATCAGCCTGCTGGCGAGACGCGGCCTGTGTCCGCCTGCTCCTCCCGACTCTGCCGCTTCCATGTGGCCAACAAAACCGGGATCCTACACAGAGTCCAGCTGCCTAATTCTAATACAAAAACCTTACACTGCAAAAATGGGGGGACCGCAGTATGGATTAGAGAGCAGAGAACGGACGCGGAGGGGTGGCGGGGAGCCTGGCCGCCTTCCCGGGGTTGGCGGGGCCATCGAAGGAGCTGCGGCCAGAGCTCCCGCAGGAACGACGGACGCAGACCCAGGAGGCCCGGGACGCAGGACACGGAGGCTGAGGGGCAGCGGGTGGTGGCTAGAGCTGGCCCCGGAGCCGGACACTCCCCGTGCCACCAGGCGTTCGGAGGTTGTCATTGGCGACAGTAAGCAACAGCCCACATCGCGGACTCCCCATGGTGAAGGCTTCCTCCACTCAATGGTCCTGTGTTCCTGACTCAGCCGGACGGTGACCTGCCTCTGCTCCGGGGAGGAGCCGCCTCCAGGTCGGAGGCCAAAGATCGCAAATGGACAGGAAGTGAGGAGTGCTTGCCGCGAATCGTAGGGAAATGTGACTGTAATGTATTAAAAGGGAGCCGGGCAGGGTTGCTCCTTCTGAAAAGGCCCCGCAGGGCGGACACTCCGGTTGGGAGAGAGAGGGCAGGAGGGCCAGGAAGGTGGCGATGGGGAGCGTGTGCAGGGACAGCAGACGTGGTCACCCGCCCAGACAACAAGACCGGGTCCCGTCCGAGTCCGCTTTCCCCAGACAAAACAGCGAGCGCTTCTCTGTGCTCGGGACGAGTTCTGGATCTGATTCAGGGGACTTTTATTCTACCGGTGTTACCCCGGGGGAATATATGAAGTTTAAAATAAAAGGCAGATGTTCACAGTGTCCCGGGCACGCCAGCGGGAGCACTAGGACTCGGTATTGACCGCGCAGACCCACTCCTGAGCCCGTTTCACAGGCGGCTCAGGGGAGGGGGTTCCGTGACCCGATGGGTTCGTTCACCGGGTCATTCCACTGGACCTGCCTCCTTGTCCAGCCTCCCTGTCGGCCCGGCCCTCCCTCACAAACGGCTGCGGGTGCAGAATAAGATACTGATCCCAAATACCCAACATGATGAAGTTAAAGCGACACGTCTGTAGACCCATCCCCGGCTGTCTTTCCCTGCCATCCTCTGTCCGTGTCAGGGAACACGGGGAACATACACCCTCACACAACCCCCAGGCGCCCCGGCAACGGTCCACCCCCCCCCCCCCCCCCCCCCCCCCCCCCCCCCCCCCCCCCCCCCCCCCCCCCCCCCCCCCCCCCCCCCCCCCCCCCCCGTGGCGAGCATCTCTTCCCAGGTGGCCACTGCTGGGAGGCCCCTCCGTCCCTGCCGGAGCGAAGCGTCGGCCCACAGGAAGTCCTTCTCCGAGGCCAGAGGACGCTGACTCAGCCCCGAGGACAGGAAACGGGCTCGTGGCCAGAAGCAACGCACCCCGGTCTCAGGTGACACCGCCCGGGACTTCCTGGTTTCTAGGAGTGAATCCTGGCAGCGGGGAGGGTTCTGGAAACACAACGCTTCACGGAAGCGAGTGCCAACGCTGCTCAGGAGCCGGCACGCACCGCTGGCCACGTGGCCCCGTCCCCAGGGAGGGACCCGGCACGCGACGGAGGTCGGGACCCTCGGCCGCCCGCAGGGCCCGAGATCCAGCCCCGTGCCCCCCCCCACCCCCCGCTCGGGCATCAACCCCCCAGCGCCCCAGCGACAGCTCCTTCCCCCCGACCTGTGCTGCCTCCAGGTGAGTCTATTGGTTTCTATGGAAACGCGGATGGAGGTGGCACAGCAAAGGGACTCGGACCTCAAAGCCCACGACATCGACGCCAACCATCATGGCGTCCTTAGCCTAGAGGCTTGGGGGGGGTGGGGGGAATTAGACTCTAGCGCCTCCCCGTTCAACAGTGACCGCGGGACCCACAGGGAACGGCCCCAAAGACACGAAAACGCAGTCCACGCTAGCCCTGCGCGTACCCGTGGGCGGCAGCATTGTTCACAGCGGCGGAGAGAGGCAGCACGGCCGTGTCCAGTGCCGGGCCACGCCCCGCGGTACCACCCAGCCATGCAGCGTGGATCCCTGTGTGTGCACAGCGTGGGTGAGCCTCAGAAACACGGGCCAGTGACAGACCCAGGTCCGGGCCGCTTCCTGTGGGAGCCTGTTGGCAGGGGAGGCCCGGAGCGGCCTGTCCACAGGAAGCAGACCGGCGCTGTCCCTTGCGGAGGGGCCAGGGCTGGGCCCTGCCTGCCTGTGGGATGGGTTTCCTTTGGGGTCAGGAAAATATCCTAGAGCAGCGGTTCTCAACCTGTGGGCCACAACCGCTTTGGGGGTCGAACAACACTTTCACAGGGGTCGCCTAAGACCATCGGAAAAAACACAGATACGATTCATAACAGTAGTAAAATGACAGTGATAAAGTAGCAACAAAATAATTTAATGGTTGGGGGTCACCACCCCATGAGGAGCTGCCTTAAAGGGTCGCGGCCTTAGGAAGGTGGAGAACCGCTGTGCTAGAGGAAGGAAGTGGAGGTGCGTGCACACCTCTGAAATGGAACGTATTACAGGTCACTGAAAGGTACCCTTGAAGTGGGAGAATGTGATGGCGTGTGAGTGACACCTCACTAGAGGCCGTGGCACGAAGAGTTCCTGCAACAGACCTTCCCTCCCTGCTCCCAGCTCCCATTTCCCTCCGGCACCGGGGACCCAGGCCTTTGCTCCGGCCAGAGTCGGCCATCTTTATATAGGACACCTAGCACACAAAGCCGCTCTACCAACTCAGGGAAGCAGCCAAAATGCAGAGACAAAGAAACAGATCACAAACGAAAGAAATGGAGGAAAGCAAATGACTGAATATAGAGTTCAAAACCACAGTTACAGGTTTTTCAAAAATTTTCTAGAAAAGGCTGATAAATTTAGCGAGATCCTCAAGGATATGAGTGAGACCCTCAAGGATATGAAAAAGGACCAACTAGAAATTAAACATACACTGACTGAAATAAAAAATATTATACAGAGACCTAAGAGCAAACTAGAGGTCCACAAGAATCAAGTCAAAGATTTGAATTACACAGAAGCAAAAAATACTCAACCAGAAAAGCAAAAAGCATCTAAAAATGTGAAAATAGTGTAAGGAGCCTCTGGGACAACTTCAAGCGTACCAACATCAGAATTATGGGGATGTCAGAAGAAGAGAGAGCAAGATACTGAAAACCTATTTGAAGAAATAATGACTGAAAACTTCCCACATCTGGTGAAAGAAATAGACTTACAGGTCCAAGAAGCGCACAGAACCCCAAATAAAAGGAATCCAAAGAGGACCACACCAAGACACATCATAATTAAAATGCCAAGAACAAAAGACAAAGAGAGAATATTAAAAGCAGCAAGAGAAAAACACAGTTAATTACCTACAAGGGAGCACCCATACGATTATCAGCTGATTTCTCAACAGAAACTATGTAGGCCAGATGGGAGTGACAAGAAATATTCAAAGTGATGAGTAGCAAGAACCAACAGCCAAGATTACTCTTCCCAGCAAAGCTATCATTCAGAATTGAAGGTCAGATAAAGAGCTTCACAGATAAGAAAAAGCTAAAGGAGTTCATCAACACCAAACCAGTATTACATGAAATGCTGAAAGGTACTCTTTAAGAAGAGGAAGAAGAAGAAAAAGGTAAAAGATAAAAAAATTATGAACAACAAATACATATCTACCAACAACTGAATCTAACAAGTGAATTAAAAATCTGACGAACAGAATAAACTGGTGAATATAACAGAATCAGGGGCACAGAAAGGGAGTGGACTGACAATTCTCAGGGGGAGAAGGGTGTGGGTGTACAGGGAGAGGCTGGACAAAAATCATACACCTATGGATGAGGTCAATGAGGGGGGAGGTAAGAGCAGAGGGAGGGGTGGGAGCCGGATGCAGGGGGAGGTATGGGGGGAAAAAAGAGGAACAACTGTAATCATCTGAACAATAACTAATTGCATAATTAACTGCTAAAAAGTTAGAAGAAAAATAAAGAAACCAACTCGTGGGCGGACAGAAGAGAGGGTGGGAGCAGTCCCGGGGGGACGGGGGGTGAGGGGGGGGCGCACACTGGCCCCGCTCCTGGGCGTGGCTGAGGCCTACAATGGGGAGGGGCCCCAGGGGCGTGTCGGCCCCCTCGCCTCGCCCACCTGCCCGCCCGCGGGGAGCAGAGGGGGATGGGGTGTCCTCGGCGGTGGTGCCAGCATCCGCGCCAGCACGTCAGTGCCAGCAGGACGCTGCGGGGCCTCCCGGTGCTGGTCTGCGCTCCGAGGCTGGGCCTGAGGCAGGAAGGGCCCTGACCTTTGACCCTGAGAGCAGCCTGTGGACAGAGGCTGTGGGGTGCTGTGCGGGGGGCGGGGGGCGAGGAGCGGGGGACACTGCCTGGCGTCCACGCCGCCCCGGGGTGACCGGGCTCTGCACCAGGACAGAGGCTGTGGGGTGCTGGGCGGGGGGGGGGGGGGCGAGGAGCGGGGGACACAGCCTGGCGTCCACGCCGCCCCTGGGTCACCGGGCTCTGCACCAGGACAGAGGGAGCCGCCGTGTCCCCGCTCAGAGGCGGCTACTGGTCCCAGACAGCCCTCCTGCGGGCTCCCTCGTTCCTAGGAAAGCGAGTCCAGCCCTCGCCGGTTGGCTCAGCTGATAGAGTGTCAGCCTGCAGACTGGAGGGTCCCGGGTTTGATGCCGGTCAGGGGCCCAGGCCTGGGTTGCGGGCCGATCCTCAGTCAGGGGCGTGCAGGAGGCAGCCGAGCGGAGATTCTCTCTCATCATGGATGTCTGTCTCTCTCTCTCCCTCTTCCTTCCTCTCTGGAATCAGTAAGAACATTTTAAAAAAGAAAGAAAGTTTGCCAGTGTGTCATTCCTCCGATGCTCACTCCTCTCGAGGCACCCACAGCGGGTGCCGTGTCCACACTGGCTCCTGCAGGGCCTCCTGCAGCCCCCCCACCCCCATGACGTCCGGGTGACATTTCAGAACTCAGAGGGGCAGGAGGCAGCCGCCCCTCGACGGCCAGGCCACGGGGAGCAGAGCTGTGCCCAGCGGGTGGGGGGGTTGGGGGGCATCTGGTGGCTGCCCGCACCCCGGGGCCAGCGGGGCCAGCACGCAGAGGCACTGACGGAGGGAGCTTGTGAATGGAGGGAGCTGGTGAATGAACGCTGGGGCCGGCCAGGAGCATCGCTCAGTTAATGGCATCAGCGGGAGATAAATAACTGAAGGGAGAGAAGTGGGCCCGTTGGTTTGGCAGCACCAGAAGGTTCCCATCCCTGAGGATGACCCGAGCCGGCGAGCCAGGCGCCCGGCCCTCCGTGTCCCGAGGAGTAAGACGAGGGGTGTCTCGGGGAACCCCTCTGTGGGTGCCTGGGACAGGGAACTGCGGCAGGTGAGGGAACAGCCGCGGTGGCCACCGTAACCCCATCCCCCAACCAAGGACCCTGGGGAGCAGACGGCTTGCTCTCCCCCCCCACCGGAGGGCGGCAGCTGAACTCGCCCCTCAGGGAAGGCCACAGAGGCCAGATGTCCACTCAGGGCCAGCTGTCCCCTCGCCTGGGTCAGATTTAGAGAATAAACCTCATTTTGGTGAGGGAGAGGTGGGGGAGATAAGAGATGGACCGAAGGGCGTGTCTGCATGCAGATAAGCATCACCCATGGATGCAAGACACTGGGGGGTGCGGGCATGTATGGGCGTGGGGGGGGGCAATGGGAAGACTTGTACACATGTGATCCTATCTAATAAAAGAGCAATATGCAAATGACCCGCCCCTCTGCTACACTCACAAGCCATACCCACCAGCCAATTAGAGCAAGTATGCAAATTAGCCCAACCAAGATGGCTAAGGCCACAGAGTGTGCAGGAGAGAGGCCTGGGTTGCCCCTGTGGATGGAAGAAGCCAAGTTTTCGGCGGGGCCGGCAGAGGTTAAGGCTACAAAGTTTCAATGGCTGTGGGAGCAGAAGACTTGGCTCCGCTCCAGGCTACAAAGTTTCAATTGTAGAAGATAAATAAATGAATCCCAGATACCAGGGCCTCCCAAGCTGGGGGTGTGGCCAGCCTGCAAACAACCACAGGCCCCTCGCCCAGGCCACCCCACGCCCCAAGGGAACACCCACCCTGATCCAGGACACCCTTCAGGGCAAACCAGCTGGCCCCCACCCATGCAATAGGCCTCTACCCTCTCTAATAAAAGAGTAATATGCAAATTTACCATCACTCCAACACACAAGATGACTGCCCCCATGTGGTCAAAAGATCCTGCCCCCATGTGCACACAAGATGGCCAGCAGGGGAGGGCAGTTGGCAGGGACCAGGCCTACAAGGGAGGGCAGTTGGGGGTGATCAAGCCTGCAGGGGAGGGCAGTTAGGGTTGACCAGGCTGGCAGAGAAGGGAAGTTGGGGGTGACTGGGCCTGCAGGGGAGGGAAGGTGGAGGTGACCAGACAGACCCACAGGGGAGGGCAGTTAGGGATGACCAGACTGGCAGGGGAACAGTTAGGCATCAATCAGGCTGGCAGGGGAGTGGTTAGGGGCAATCAGGAAGGCAGGCAGGTGAGCAGTTAGGAGCCAGCAGTCCTGGGTTGTGAGAGGGATGTCCGACTGCCCGTGTATCAGGCCTAAAAGTGCAGTCGGACATCCCTCAAGGGGTCCCCGATTGGAGAGGGAGCAGGCTGGGCTGAAGGACACCCCCCCCTCCTGTGCATGAATTTTGTGCACCGGGCCTCTAGTGCATTAATTAAAAAATTGGAAAAAAAATAAACTGTAAAAAAAAAAGAATAAATCTCATTTTGGAACATCGGCCTAAGACTGATGAATACTCTACTCATCCTCCCCTGAGACCTCCCCTAAATGCCCGGCCCGGGGCCCTGCACCCCGATCCCAGCCTGAGCCCAGCCCGTGGCCCAGCCCGGCAGGGACGGCTGGAGCTCCCGAAGGTGTGTCCTCTGGGGCCGGAGAAGCGGGAGCAGAGCTGCTCCGGACCCGACGCCTTGAAGATAAACCGAGGTGCCAGCGTCGGGAGACCAGCAGTGGGGACGACGGGGAAGGCAGCCCGTGTGGCTGACACTGCAGCCGGCACCAACGACAGAAACAATGGGGCCAAGAATCTCTCTCTGGTCCTCCCCGTGTCCCCGGCCTGAGCTTTAAACCTGCGATTTCCCTGGAAAGGGGGCCAGAGGAGGGAGGGGTAGTGACTTCCAGGACCTCGTCGGTCCAAGTAACCTCCTCGTCTCCCCAGCACTGGTGGGGTGTGTGTGGGGGGGGGGGGAGAAGCAGAGGGAGTGTGTGTGAGGGGTGTGTGTGAGTGGGGTGGGGGGCCAGAACTCTGCACAGGGGATGTGAGCCACAGAAGGCCCTTCCACCCTGAAGGACGCGGGGAGGTTGGGGGAGGGAATGTGGGCACCGGAAGGCGAGCGGCGTCTAATTCTTTGGGGTCTGAGGCCGGTCCAGCTCCGAGCAGGGGCTCCCGCCTGGGGCTGCGGGCGCGCGGGCTCCTTCGGGGCGGACCCACAGCGTCCGGCTCCCCACCAGCCACTGACGCGCTCACCGCGCTGCTGACCGCCACTGTGTGTCCTGACGACCGGAGGGACATTCCCACCGGCTGCGCGTTGCACACCCTTCCATCCCCATCCCCCCTCCCCACCCCCAGTGCCGCCCGCCCCAGGCTGCCCCCTCTCCGGGGAGATCAGCAACCTCGCTGCCCATATGCGAGTCCCACCCGCCCGCCCGCCCGGCCGGTCACGTGACCAGGAAGCCCCCTCTCACCGCTTTTGCCCACTGTCCCCTGGACTCTCTGTCCTCCCCCCACACACACAGGAGCAGCAGCCGACGGGGTGCAGAGGGAGCAGGTTTCTGGGGTGACGGGTGCCCTCCGAGCGCCCGGCGGGACTGGAATAACCGCGCGGGGGACTCCGCCCGTCCGGTCCCGGCCTGGGCTCGGGGGTGCGGGCTGTCTGCTCCCCGATGAGCCCGTCGGTGCCTGGGTTTCAGGCCCGATCGGAGACAGTTCCGCTCCCACGGGCGGGAGTCCGCGAGGTGAGATAAGACGGAGGAGCCGGCCACGCTCGGCACCGGGCCCAGGGGGGCGGGATTGGCAGCGGCGAAGGCAGAACCGGCTTCACCACGAAGCTGATGCTGATGCCAGTGAGCAAGCCTCAGGGGACAGGATGGGAAAGTACCGAGGATCCGCTCCCCTGACCCCTGACCCCATTCTGTGCGCGGCTCCTGGTTCAGTTCTCAGACAGGCCCCTCCTCTGCAGCCCCCTCCCCACCCCCCAGGTTGGCTCACTCCCCGCCAAACTCTTAAAATGCCCATAGGGGTCACCCGTCCCCCAGCAGAACCGCCTGGATCATCTCTGTGCCGGGGGTGTGTGCACGCAGCTGGGGTGGGACTGGGGGCTGGGAGAGGGCATGGGGTGAGGGGTTTTGGAATTGTGGGGAGGCCCAGCTCATGCCTGCATGCTGACCCTGGAGGGCAGAAGCCAGCAGACAAGGGTCAGACACCCAGCCCAGCTCACCCAGCCATCCAAGCCCCCAGTCCCCCAGCCACCCAGCCACCGGGCCCAGGCCCCCAGGCCAGGGACACCTGGAGAGCACCAGCCTCGGGCTGGAGGGGCCCTACCTTAGGGGGCGCCCAGGCTGGTCCGGGACCCGGAGGGAAGCAGCCGTCTCCTCCGGGAGCAGCAGCAGTGCTGAGACAGGGGGTGGTGCTGAGCCGGAGCGGCCAGTGGGGCTGGGTGGGGAGCAGGGAGCGCGACCCCATTCGCCAGTCACTGGGACGAAGAGGCGGGCCTGGGTGGGTGTGGGTGGGCCTGGGTGCGGCTCTCACCTCTCTGAGGACGCTGATCCTCCGGGGAGGAGGGAGGCGGAGGGGAGGGGCCGGCCTCCCTCGGCGTCGGGAGGGGGCGGGACGGTGCCACCACCCAGCCTGCCCCGAGGTGGCCCCTGTCCACCTGGGTTCCCGGTAACTAACTTCCCGGCGGGCAGGCCTGGCTCCGGGTCTGCGGTCCCTGTGACCCTGGGCGGCCATCGTCCTGGCGCTCTGTGGGATGGGAGCGGTGGGACCCGCGGGGTCACAGGGGTCCCTAAGGCGGCGGTGGGGGTGGGGGTGGGGGTGGGGGGGCCTCCAGGGCGTGTGGCCGTGTCTCAGCGCGTGGCCCGGGGGAGCGCTCCGGGCCTCTGCAGAGCCGGCCAGGATGCGGCCAAACGTCCCACAATGCACAGCGCGGCGCCCACCGGCGATCCTCTGGCCCCAAATGTCAGCGGGGTCGAGCCTGACAGCTGCCCGACAGGAACGGCCCCGGGAGGACCGGGCAGGAGGCCCCGCGGGGAGGATCTGAGCGTGACCTCTGGCCCTGACCTCTCTCCTTTCAGGGCCGGGGGCTCCCCAGGCACAGGCCAGGGTGCGAGGAGGGTTCCCGCCCTCAGCCGGCGCAGGGCAGTCCTTACGAAGGAGAGGGAGACAGCGTGGAGAGGGTGCTGCTGGCGGAGGGGGACGGGGACGGAGGGGGACGGTCAGGACGGCCAGCACTGGGTTTGTGCACATCCAGGGACGGACCCGCCACCTCTCCCGTCTGCCTCCTCCCGGGGCAGAGCCAGGACGCTGAGGAGTGACTGGGGGCGAACGGCCGCCCGTTCCGAGGCGGTGGGTTCAGAGCTCAGCTCCGTCCCCCACGGCCACGCCAGGCAAGGACGCCCCATCTCTCCTCTCCACTGTGAAATGCCAGCGCCGCTGCTTCTGCTGCTGGTCTGTCCAGAGGGGAACGGAGGGGGAGGAAGGGGAAGCCTCTGCTGATGGCCCCGCGGAGGCCTGGCTGAAGGCGGGTGCCGTCCCCACGTCCCTGCGGGCGGCCGGCCACCGACCCTCGATGGCTGGTGCGGGTCACCGCCACCCAGACCCGGGAGTAACCCCTCCTGCAGGAGGGCCAGCGTCCCTCCACCTGCCGCCCAGTTCACAAAGCTCCTCCCCTTCCCGGGCCCCGCACAGCACCGACCACCAGTCAGTCACTGCGGAGCGGGACCGGCTCAGCGGGGAGAGATCGGTCCACGGGGTCTCCTCCCCCTCCTCCCCCTCCTCCCCCTCCTCCCCCTCCCCCTCCTCCTCCTCCCCCTCCTCCTCCTCCTCCCCCTTCTCCTCCTCTTCCTCCTCCCGCCAAAGGGAGGAGCCAACTCCTCTGAGATCCAGGAGGAGGAGGAGGAGGAGGAGGAAGAGGAGGAAGAGCAGGAGGAGGGAGAGAAGGGGGGAGGAGGAGGAGGAAGAGGGGGAGAAGGAGGAGGACAAGGAGGAGGAGGGGGAGGAAAAAGAGGGAGAGGGGGAGGAGGAAGGAGAGGAAGAGAAGGAGGAAAAGGAGAAGGGGGAGAAGGGGGAGGAGGAAGAAGAGGAGGAGGGGGAGAGGGAGAGGAGGGGAACCTGCCAGCAGAGGGGGCGGCGCTCCAGATGAGCCTGGCCATGTTGACCAGGGAACCTCCACGCGGAAGGCAGACGTGACGCGGGCAAAACCACCCGCCCAGGGGCGCCCAGGACCCCGGGGAGCACAGACAGGAAGTACGGCAGCAAGGTCGAGGCCTTGGCGATGCGGGTCACTCCCGAAGGCGTGGAGGGAGAGCTCCTGGGTGTGTGGGGATGAGGCAGGGACCAGGGTGTGAGGGGAACTCGGCCTGAGTGGCAGGAGGGCATGGAGGGAGCCGTGGGCGGAGGCGGGGGGTGGTGGTGGTGGTGGGGAGTCTCCCTTTGGGGGGCCGCACCAGAGGGTGTCTGTCTGCCAGGGACTCGCAGGGCCCTGCACCAGCTCTGCACACCCTCCGTCTCCAGCACAGAACCCCCTGCTCCCCTCAGTTCACCCACAAATGTTACCGGCCCCCCCAAAACTCCCCCCCCCCGCCCGGCCTCGCCAGAAACGCAGCCTGTGTGGACATATAAGAAATCACAGACGGACGAGTCACCTGCTGACGCCCCTCCCTCTCTGCCCAGCACAGCCCCTGCGCCAGCCAAACGGCTCCTTAATGAAAAGGCGCCCGAGCCTCAGCCACAAGCACCTCTGTCCAAGGACGCCCCCGACTGCAGGGGTGCGCCTGCCGCCAGCGTCTGAGCACCTTTTAGGGGAGAAAGGTTTCTCTCCTCCTCATTTCTGTGTCCGTAACACACAGCCCCGACACACGCCAGGCCACGTGTTGCGGTGAGCAGACGATGCGGGCACGCGTGTCTGCATGCGTGCTGAGTGAATGGGTGCGTGTGACCGTAGGCGGGGCTGAGGGTCGGCGGGGGCAGAGCAGCCGGAAACAGGAAATCCCTGTGGAGCCGGAGCGCGTGCGTCTCGAGGAACGGCGGGAGGCAGGTTGGGTCGAGCGCTCCGTGACAGCGCTCTCCAGAAATGGCTCCGGTTCGAAACGTTTCCTCTTATTTGGTCCCTAAAACACAGGCCGGCCAGGCACGGCATCCCCCGAAACCCCTTCAGCTAACTGAAAACAGTAGCTATTTATGTTTTACTGGAGGCCCGGGGCCTCAACAGGCAGTCGGACATCCCTCTCACAACCCAGGACTGCTGGCTGCCCACTGCTCGCCTGCCTGCCTTCCTGATTGCCCCTGACCGCTTCTGCCTCTGCCAGCCTGATCACCTCTAACCACTCCCCTGCCAGCCTGATCGATGCCTAACTGCTCCCCTGCCAGCCTGTTTGCCCCTAACTGCCCTCCCCTGCAAGCCTGGGTCCCCCCTCCCAACTGCCCTTCCCTGCAGGCCTGGTCACCTCCAACTTCCGGCCTCTGCCAGCCTGGTCAGCCCTAACTGCCCTCCCCTGCTGGCCTGATCACCCCCAACTTCCCTCCTGTGTAGGTCTGGTGCCTCCAAACTGCCCTCCCCTGCTGGCCATCTTGTGGCAGCCATCTTGTGTCCACATGGGGGCAGGAATATTTGACCACATGGGGACAGTCATCTTGTGTGTTTGAGTGATGGGCAATCTGCATGGGTGGGGGCCAGCTGGTTGGCTCTGAAGGGTGTCCCGAATCAGGGTGGGGGTTCCTTTGGGACATGGGGTGGCCTGGGGGAGGGGCCTGTAGTGGTTTGCAGGCTGGCCACGCCCCCCAGTTATCCAAGCAGAAGCCCTGGTATCTGGGATTTATTTATCTTTTATAATTGAAACTTTGTAGCCTGGAGCGGAGCCAAGCCTCCTGCTTGGTCCATGGCCTCAGCCATTTCTGTTGGGATTTATTTATCTTCTATGATTGAAACTTTGTAGCCTTGAGTGGAGGCCAAGGCAGGCAAGGGCAGGCGGAAAGCTTGGCTTCCTCCAGGGCCAGGGAAACCCAAGCCTCCTGCTCTCTCCGTGGCTGCAGCCATCTTAGTTGGGTTAATTTGCATACCCACTCCTGATTGGCTGGTGGGCGTGGCTTGCGGGTATGGTCAATTTGCACATTACTCTTTTATTAGATAGGATTTATTGATTTGAGAGAGAGGGGAAGAAAGAGAGGATGGAGAGAGAGGGAGAGAGATTTGTTGTTCCACTTATGGATACATTCATTGGTTGATTCTTGCACGTGCCCTGACCGGAGCTTGAACCCGCAACCTTGGGGGATCAGGATGACGCTCTAACCGAGCCACCTGGCCAGGGCCCCCCAGTCGCCATTTGTACCGTCTCTGGTTTTGCCCACCGCGTGTCCCTAGCGTATGGCACGTCGCGAATGCCCCAGAGATCTTGTCAGCGACCGTGACTGCAGCCTCCCCTCCCGCCGCCCAGCGGTGATCCCGAAGCCGACTTTCAGAGTCCACGCTTGCTTCCCACGGAGCCCCACAGATGCATGGGTCCCCACAATCCCCATACGGATCCCCACACGGCTTCCGTGTTGGGCAGATGGCGGGACTGAGCGCCAGGCTGCGCTGCGGGAAGTGGCGATGACCCGAGTGCGGCTGGATCACATTTCTCCCGCACGTCGGTGCCAGGAACCGTTGGGACCGGTGACACCGTCCCCACCCCCGCAGACCTGGCCGGAGCGCAGCGGGGGCACAGCAGCCACGGGGTGGCCACACGCCTCTGAGCCCACACTCCCCACGCCAGGTGCCGGGTGGGAGAGCGAGCTGTGGGCGCGGGTGGGTTCCCGCCCCCTGACTCCTCCCCCGCTTTGAGTCTGACTGAGCTCAGCCTCCCCCTCGGCTCCCCTCAGTCCTGGTGATGCGGCTGTCCTCCTCCTCACACGTGTCTGTCTGTCTGTCTGTCTCCTGCGACCCCCCTGTGCTGCCAGAACCACGTTCCGTCCCGGACTCTGCACCGTCAGCCCTTCCCCCGCACGCAACCGCCCGCCCCACCCCCACCCGGAGGACCGCCTTCTCCTGCTGGACCAGG
>PVJN01041564.1:7831-18795 GCA_004026805.1 Lasiurus borealis | reverse complement strand
AAAAAAAAAAAAGATCCAGGCAGAAAGGTTGGTTACAAGCAGGAATCGGATAGCTAGGGGTAAAATACGAAACTGGGCAGCTTGATTACATATCACTTGGGAGATTTAACTGCGAAGAATACATGCTACTTTTCAGGACTTTAAAGAGATATTTCTACATCCATGTTCATGGGAGCATTATTCAGAATAGCCAAAGCAACCTACGTGTGCATTGACATGAGTAGATACATGGGTCTGGCCATACAACGGACTATTACTCAGCTTTAAAAAGGGAAGCAATTTGGGCACCTGCTACAACATGAATGAACTCTGAGGACATTATGCTAAGTGAAATAAGCCAGTCATTAAAGGACACGTATGATCCTGCTTATATGTGATGCCTACAGCAGTCAAAGCCATAAAGATAGAAGTAGAATGGTGTTTACTAGGGACTGGCAAGGGGAGGGATGTTATCGTTTAATGGATACAGTTTTGTTTTAACAAGATGAAAAGAGTTCTGTGGATGGACGGTGGTGATGGCTGCACAACCGTGAATGTACTCAATGCCACCGCACTGTGCCAGGAACCAATTCCAACATGTCCGATGAATTACAAGAGTTTCACCAACAGGTTGGTGAAGCTTGGGGAGCTCAACAAGGGTTGAGTCAAATGTAGTTTACCTGTTGGAAACAGCTAAACGGCACTTCCCCCAAACCTGAATATTATTGCTTGCTGCCAGACAGCTCAGGGCATTTTATTGCCTCCTGTTGGCCAAACACCTGAACAGCAGTAGGCTATTCCCCAATCTGACAATATCCTTTGATATCCTACCCTTTAAAGTGTATTATCTCCACCTTGCCTTAGGACAAATTGTGTTAATAAAAGCAGGGTCCTGAGTCCAGGGAGTAGTCTTCAGTTTCTTTAGCTGAAGATCCTCTGACCCCCAATGCCTTTCAAAATGATCTTTCATCCTTGGACTCCTTCTTAATCATCTATGCGAAGCCCCTTTCTCCAGAACGCTGAGCCCTTTGCTGGGCTGGGACAAGAACCCCGGCAGCACTGTACACTTAAAAATGGTTAACGTAAGTGTATTTTATGTTGTGCCCTTGACCACAGTTATAGAAAGTGTTTTTAAAGAATGTGTGTTGTGTTTCAAGATTCTGACAAGCGAAGGCAGTTTGCTTCACCCTGCCTTAGACTGCTTTTGGTGGAATGATATCAGTGGAGGTGAAGTCCTACAGATAGAACTCCTTAAAACACAAAGCTAAGCCCGAGCCACTGTTTGTTTGCAGAGAGGTAACTTCTGAGAAAGTGCTCCTTGAAAGGTCTGCCATTGGAGGCTGCTTTGGCAAAAAGTGTGGAGTGGAGAGAGAAATTTGAGTTCTTTCTACTCAAAAATACCACTTGCCCTCAAATAATTTGTTTCGGTTCTGCCTTTAGGAGACCTCAGGTGGGAATCGTATAGGGAACTAGAGAAGAAAGAGATGGGATGTTCAAATACGCCAGTTAATTGTACGCAGCTGGGATGGGTCTTTTTCCTCTCTGTCAAGAGCAAATGATGGTGACCCATTTGGAAACATGTTTATGTCTCATCATGTTGACCCTTGGCGATGATAGGATGCTTATGGGCGGCACTCTTTGAGAGCCCTTGCTGAAACCCCGTTGTGGAGAACATTCTATTATTTGCCAACCCACATTGTTCGGTGGGTGCCAGGAGACCGCTGGGTAGAAGAGTGAGTGACTTGGCTGGGCTTCCCCGTGACCAGCGTTCAGCCCTCTTTACTCGTCTGCATGTGGTGAGCTCCAGGCTCAAATGCCCAGTGGCCTCTGGGCACCGCCTCTGGGATGGGCAGGCACCTCCAACTCAATATGATCAGTGCAGATTTTCGATGTCCTTGTGGACCCTCCCCCTGCCTGCCCCAGCTCATCACCATCTCAGTAACATCGCCAGTGTCCAGGTGCACAAGCTAGAAGCTACCAATGCTCTTCTTCCCTGCACCCCACCGTCTGCCCCTTGTATCTCCAGAGCATATCCCGAGCCCGTCTGCTTTCCCCATCTCCTTATCCCCTCCTCAGTCCCAGCCGCCATCCTGTCTAGCGAAGTTAAGGGTGATCTAGCTCATCTAGTCTAGCCCTGGGAGCTGATTTCCTCTGGCCTAGGGAGACGTCTGCTCTGGTCTGGTCTGGTCTAGTAGGCTTTTCTCTAGACTGGTGGAAGGACGCCTTACTGAGCTCCCTGCTTCCCTCTCCCCCACAGTCCACTCGCCATAGAGCCTGGATGATTTGTTAGCACCTCTTAAGAAATGTCAGGTATTACCACACATCCAGCAATGTGCATAAAACATAAATGTCAAGTATAACAAGTCATTATAAAGTGAACGCTCATGTGAAGATCACTCAGGACAAGAAATAGAGCATTGCCATCCCCACTCCCTGCCCTGTCCCCCAAAGCTCCCAGCATGCTTCCTGCCAGCCACACCCCTTTTTCTCCAGGAACCAACATCAGGACCTACATGTAATCACTACCTTGCATTTCTTAAACTGGGTAAAAGCCAGTTGGATTTCGCCTTTGAGACACCTTTATATTCATGGAGTTATACGAAAACACACACACACACACACACACACACACACACACACACACACATACACACACACACACGTATGTACATGTTTTCTCTCAGCAAGTAGTTTGGCCCACGTGCTCCTTGTAGCTGTAGTTCATCATCATCATGAGTATTTCCTATAGAGCAGTGGTTCCCAGTGGGGGGCAATTTGATTTTTCAGGGGAGCATTTCGAGAATGAGTTATGAACAGTGAATTTTTTGCATTTCTTATGATTCTAGGGGCCTCATCTACAGTATATAACTACATATTGTGACATACTTGTACATTTCTATTCTCTAGTATATGTTTTGAAACTTTATTGGCTATTTTTTTTATATCACTTTATATGATTATTATTTTAACAATTCCTTAGTGATCAGTTCCTCAGCATTTAACTGTCCTTTCGTTCTTTTATTTTCCTCTTTCATGGATGCCGTGTTCTTTGGAAGCTTGTTTAGACCAAGTTCATGGCCTCTTAGGCTTCCTCCATGTGACTAGGAGTTCACTTTTTGAACAATCAGAATTATATGTCACTGGGGGGTCATCACTGGGGGGGTTTCAGAGGTACTTAGGTGGGGCGTGGCCAAGCACAAGGTTGGGAACCACTGCCCTAACCGGATACTATACGACTTATATATCCATTTGCAGTTGTTGGGTGTGCGGGTTGTTTCCTTACGGGGCTAATACCAGTAACGCTCCTGATACGCATCCTTGTTCACGCCGCCTGGCACACCTGCGTGCCCTGTTTCCAGGATAATCTCTAAAAATAGAACTGCAGGATCCTGCCACTCAGCAGTCCTCCAGGGCATCTGTGTTCATTCACATTCCTTCTAGTGGCATTGTGAGTTCCAGCTGCCCCTTATCCTTGGCACACTTAGCCTTGGTGGCCTTTGGAATGATAGTCTTCCTGGGGGTTCCGGAGGGGTGGGGGCAGGTAGTGGTATCTCATTGGGGTTACATCTCCCTGACTTCTGATGAGATTGAGCACCTTTTCCTCAGTCCAAGGGCTACTTGGTACCCTCTGTATGAAGTTTCTATCTTTTACTCATTTTTTTTCTGTCTTATTCATTTGTAGAAGTTGTTTATTTTGGATAAGAGGGTGTTTTTTTTTGTTGTTTTGTTTTGTTTTTGCTAATGTCGCCCAGTCTGTGGCTTGCCTTTTTTCTCTCAAGAGTGCCTTCTCAGAAGACTAAATGTGCTACGGTCAAGGGCGTCGGTCTCTATAATTAGTTTTCCCTGTGTACGGCTCAAGGTTGATTTTGCCTCTCTCCAGATCACAAAGATATTCTCTTACTCCATCTCCTAAAAACTCTGGTTTTTCATTGCCCATCAGATGCTGTAACTCTCCTGGCAATGACTTCTCAGGAGTTGTAAGAGAGGAGCCCCATGACACTTTTTCGGGTAGATAAACCCCATGTCCCATTAACGTTGGGGACCTTTAAGGGAAATCATGTCACGTCACCCCCTCCTTTAACGGGTCACGGTGAATCCTCAGACGGCTTCCAGACCCCTTACCTCTGTCTGTCCCTGCGATGGAGCCATCTTGTCTTTGGTTCTGATTCTCAGACGTCCAAGCTCCTTTCTGCCTCTGCTCCTTTGCACCTGCTGGTCTCTTTCCCTGGAACATGATTGCCCCAGAATTTTGTCCGGGCATTTTTTTGCGTCTAATATTTGATGTCAGCCTCTCAGAGAGCCTTCTTTGATTACCTAACAGACCGCTTCCCTCATTACTCTTCCTCTTGTATTAAAAGCATCGGTCCCTAGCTTAAGGTTTTTCTTTCTCTCCCCCATTGGGTTAGAAATGCTTCGAAGGTAGACACTCTTTGGGTTGCCCTCCGCTGTGCTCCTGGTCCAGAACAGACCCTCGATAGCCGTTCGATGCGCATTCATCATTGAATGATTGAGTCAACCCATCGGGATCGTGTGGAACGGGAAACTTTCTGGAAAACAGCCACCCAGGACGGCCGGGGCTTTGAAAAGACCATTGACGTTGCTCTGAGCATTTTTCTTAGTCAGCAAACCCGTAGCGCCGACGGGTACTAGACATGTTTGATGGCCTACGGAATAGGCACTCGTTTCGTTTTTCTAAACAATCCTCTGAAGAGCGTTGACCCATGTTGTAGATGAGGAAAGTGAGGAAGAGACAAATGAAATCGCCAGGGTCGCCTAGCCGGCGGTGTTGAGCTGGGATGCAAAACCAGACAGGATTCATCGGAAGCAGTGACACTGGGATGGTGGGAAGGAGTCTCTTTCTCTCCCCACTCCCTCCCTCTCTCCCTCCCTCCTCCCCTCTCTCTCTCTCTCACTCGCAGCAGAGTTCACTGTAGCATCTTCCTGGGTGTCCCATGGGGTTCTAGGCCCTGCCTTGGTCCCTTGGTAAAGTACACCGGGAAGTGTTGTGTATCTGTGTCCTGGGGCATCAGGCCCACACTCACGCGGTCAGGAGAGAGGCTGAGGCAGGACCGTCTTGTTGAAGCCAGCTTTCCGGATAGCGCAGTGGTTCTCAACCTTCCTAAGGCCGCGGCCCTTTAAGACAGCTCCTCATGGGGTGGTGACCCCCACCCATAAAATTATGTTCGTTGCTACTTCATCACTGTCATTTTGCTACTGTTATAAACCGTAATGCAAATATCTGATATGCAGGATGTATTTTCATTGTTACAAATTGAACATAATTAAAGCATAGTGATTAATCACAAAAACAACATGTAATTATATATTGTGAAATATTTATTTCTAATGACAAATAAATGAAATTTTGTCTTGAATCGTGGTGTAGCATGGGCAACAGTCTTCATATGACAACAGTAAACTACATTGCTACACTTTGCTACACCGAGGAGCGGTGTGCTGGTTCCTAAGACCATGGGAAATAGGAGTTTTCCAAATGTCTTAGGCGACCCCTGTGAAAAGGTCGTTCGACCCCCAAAGGGGTCGAGACCCACAGGTTGAGAACCGCTGGGATAGCGCCCTTACTGTAACTATTAACTGTATTAATTGGTGTTCTAAGAAACACATTTTAGGAAAAAACACTACCCTATAATATCTAAAACTACGTATGTAGACTTAAAAAGTCAGGGAAGGTGGGCGGGGGCAGTGGGAAGACATGTACACATGTAACACATTAAAAAAATTAAAAATTAAAATAAAGGGAAAATGAGATAAACCAATTATTGTTGAAATTTTGGTCTATTTCCTTCCAGTAATTCTGTTGTACTTGAGTTTTTTAAATAACATAGCTGGTTATGTTACAGCGTTTTCTATTCTTTTTTTTTTCTCTACTTGGCATTTGATTCATAAATAAACTGTGTGTCATCGTCTCCAAAATGTTTACCTTTTATAATTGCATTATATCCTGAAAAGTGGCTGCAGTAAGCTAACCTGTGTGTTGGTGAGGTTTCTGGTTTGATTGGTTTATGCTGTTCTCATAAACAATGTTGAGGTAAATGTCTTCTGGGAAAAAGCTTCTGGAAAAAAAACAAAAAACTATTGGCAACTGTTTCCAGAAATGGAATTGCTTGGGCAGGGGACCCACATTTTTAAGGCTTTCATCTCTCAAACTGCTTTCCACGAGAGCCGTGCCAGTTTGCCACCGACGGGCTGTAAGATTCTTTGTTTTGAGGCAAACGCTGGTGACCCGTTTTTCATTAGGAAGTCCTTTTCCCAGATGGGTCGTTGGTGCTGTGGATTTTTTTTTGTCTCCTTTTTTGGAAGCAAGACTGTTGTTCGAAAACCATTCTCCTTCCTTACAAGTTTGCGACTTCTTCTCTCTGTCAGGTAAATAGCGGGTGTATCTGTGCCTGGGCTGTGTGGGGACTGTGTGCTTATATAACGTGTGGATCGCGTGGTTTAAACAGACCGAGGGGAGGTACTGAGGAGACTCAAGAGTGTGGCTGCTCAGGGTGGGGTACCTCAGAGCCGGGCCCTGGGTCTGGGGGAGCACCTCTTCCTGGCTGAGCCCAGGCCAGCATTCGAGACTCCCCCCAATAAAGGGTCTGTATACATTCCCTCTGCTCACACTGAGGCTGGTAGAGAAGATGAGTTTATTTGTTCCAAGTCATCCACATTTTAATAACATCTTTTTAAAAAAAATAAATTTTTTTTATTGATTTCAGAGAGGAAGGAGGGGGGAAAGAGAGAGAGAGAGAGAGACAACAAGAGAAGAAAGGAGAGAGAGAAACATCAGTGATGAGAGAGAATCATTGATCAGCTGCCTCCCGCACACTCCACACTGGGAATCGAGCCTGCAACCCGGACATATGCCCTGATTGGGAAGCAAACCTAGACCTCTTGGTTCATAGCTTGGTGCTCAACCACTGAGCCACACCAGCCGGGCTTACTAACATCTTGAATTCCCCCCCCCCCACCTCCCTGCTGTCCTCCAACCCCAAGCTTCCAAAGCCCAAACAGGAAAATCTTCAGGGATTTCAGGCCTTTGAACCGGTTCGTGGAGAAGACACTTTGGATAGCGATGCCTTGCCCAGAGTTGACGCTGCCCGGACACACCTCCTCCCCTCCATGGACCGGGGTGGGGGGGCAGGAGGGGCCCTGTTGGACAGGTGAGAAAGCGGCTCCTGGCCTGTCCATCACAACCAGGCTTGTACACCTTCCTAGGACGACCGTCCTTCCATCCACGCGTGCAGAGCCAGCACACTCCCCAGCCCCTGTCCGGTTCCAGTCGTTGGCCAGGAGGACCCAGCCAGTCAGTGGCAAGCAGGCCCCCGAACCCCCTTTCCCCTTCTCCCCCCAGGCTTCCACGTCCCCTCTCAGCGTTTCTCCTCTCCAGCATCTTTGATGCCCAGCCAGGCGGCCCGGTGTGATGCTGGCATTTCAGAGGGCGTCTGGGGGTGAAATCACTAGCAGAAAGCAGCCGGGCTGCTCAGCGCACGTTGGAAGGGGACGGGAGCGTGTTGTAACCCTACGGGAAGCGACGGCATGGCCAGGGGCCGGGCCTCGGCGTTCGGGTGGGAGGCAGAGGATGGAAAAAGCCACAAGTGTTCGCGGCCAAGCTGTGCCCGGGGCCGGGCAGCGTTTCAGAAGGTTCTCCCGCGGCTGGCGTGGTGCCCACACACGCTCTCCGGCGCGGGGATGCTGGCTGATTATGTAAGCGCGCATTTTCTGCTGAAGATGGCATTTGAAACCGCATACGCGTCCCCGCGCTGGCTAACAAGTCTGAAACCCCGCCAAGACGGCTTTAGGCGTGCCGCGGGGAAAACGCCGAGGGGGAGCGGAGTGGCGGGGGGAGGAGGGCGAGGGCAGAACAGAGTTGAGGAGGGGGCTCGGGAAGGTAGAAAGTGGAGGGGCTGTTTTATTGATTTTCTTCAAACTGTCAGGGCGCCACCGCATGCGTTTCTGGTTGCTAAGCTGCCGGGAACGGAAGGCTGACATGGACAGAAGGGAGAGAGCGTGCAGAGTCAAGGGCAGCCCCCCTGGATTTGCTCAGTCAACGGATTCAGCAGCTTTGATCTCTGTGGGCAGTGAAGTCCCGGCTCTGCCCTCGCAATGCCCCCGCCTCTGGGCCGGGGGAAGAGAAGTGCGAAATGTTGCGTTTGGTGGGAACGCAGAGCAGGTGATGCGCATGGAGGCGCCAAGTGGAGGCGCCAGAGGGAGGCCCCTGGGAGGGAGGGGGGCCTGGGGTGTGGCAGGACGATGGGCTGGGCTTCGATGCTGTGGAGTTGGAGGGGTTCCTGCGTCCTCCCCGCAGGAGCCAGTGTTCAGCTGGTGGCCGGAACTGGGGCCTAGAGAGATGGGGGCTGGCCCTGGGACCTCAGGGACATGGGGGGACGTTAGAACAGGTGGGGTCCCCGACCACGGCACCTGGGCCCGAGGCCTGGCACTTGCCTGTCCTGGCCTTTTGGACGGAGAGAGAAACCCCGGGGCTCGGCTTCCCTGTCCAACCCCAGCCTGAGGCGGGCTCTCTGGCATCTGACCTCAGGGGCCTCTCAGTCACTAGGTCAGAGGTCGGCAAACTGCGGCTCTCGAGCCACGGTTTGCCACTCTGTTGGCGAATGGGTTTGACGACCACTGACCTAGGCTCTCGATTCCAGTAATTATAGGCTGTTGTTGTTCCTTGTGATTAAGGCCCTATCCCAGTGGTCGGCCAACTCATCCATCTACAGAGCGGCAAACCGCGCTGGCGAGCCGTAGTGCACCGACCACTGCACTGCCCTGTCTTCCTGGAAACAAGACAGTGTCTTATATTAATTTTTTGCTCCCAAAGATACGCTAGGTCTTATTTTCAGGGGATGTCTTATTTTTCCATGAAGAAGAATACGGTACGCATTTATTGTTGAACAAAAAAAAAGAAATTTACTGCCTGTCTACGGTAGCATAGTCGTGGTCACTACAAACCAGCTCACTGATGGGCCGCAGTGCAGCCGGAGCTGTTCAGGCAGGGCGAGGTCTCTTTAAATCAGGAGTCAGACACATTATAGTAGCTTCGAGGGCCTTCTATTCTGGGGAGGTCTTACGTTCGGGGAAGTCTTATTTTCGGGGGGATGCTTTATATTAGCGCGAGAGGCAAAACTGGAAGTAGGTCTTATTTTCGGAAGATGTCTTACTTTCGGGGAAACAGGGTAGGTTCTCTGCAGCTCAGGCGTCTCAGATCTGCTCCCGTGGGTCCCTGGAGAGAGAGAGCTTCCAAGTTCCCTCTCCCAAAGCCTGCCTGGGAGCGGCCCGGGCACCTCTCTCACCCACCAGGCGGGGTCCCTGCCTCTTGAGGCCTGTGCTGCTCCCTGTCGTGTTTCAGTCCTTCCCCTCCTCCGAGCCTCTGCCCTCCACGCCCCCACCATTCACCTGCTGCTCCGAGCAGACTTGGGGGCGGGTGGGCCGATCGGTGGGACAGCTGTAGGCTGAGCCGAAACGTCCTCATCCAGCCCATCAGCACGTTCGCACAGCCATGGACACGAGTGGGCAGCCGCACGGGGACTGGGGGCGTCATTGCTGAGGTGGCTTCCAGCTTCAGAGCTTCCACGGGGGTGCAGATTTTGAGCCCTCATCCCTGGTGCCTCCCCGACTTGCCTCCGCCCCCCCCAAAAAAGCAGTGTGCGCTGGGTCAGCACGATTTGCTCAGAAATGTTTGCAAAATGAATGTGTAAAGGGAAGAACCGGCTCCAGGGATAAAGGACAAGGCTATTGCTCCCTGTTTAGCAACTACCGGGCGCCTTCTGGATGCCCGGAGCTGCGCCAGGGGGTGGCGGTCTGCAAGGGATGTGTGAGAAGAGGCAGTGGGCCTGGCTGGGGTTCTCGCAGCTTCTGTCCTTCCCGCATCTGCCCAGCCCAGTTCATGAGACGCAGAGTGTGCCGGTGGGTTTTAAAAACCAGCAGAGGGGGAGAGAGAAGGAAAACCAAAGAGGGAAAAGTGCCTTCCGTTTTCGGTCCTCTGACTGTCCGCCTCTTGCGAGGGTGCCCCTCTGTGGTGGGCAGCAGGCTGCTGCGCTCGGTCTGCGCCTGCAGGACAAGCTGGTGCCTCGCTCGAGTCCCTGCGGTGACAGGTTCGGGCCTGAGGGCAAAGCGGGCCAGCTCGGAGCTGAGCAGAGTCGGGGTGCAGGCTTCCCCTGGGGGGACATCTGCAGCGTGGGAGCCCGTCCGTTCCTGTGTGTTGTCCGGAGGCTGGCTGGTGTGCCAGGCCCGCTCGGCCGGCAGCTCGGGGCCAGGGCGCCTCCGGCCGATGCGGCTCAGAATGGCTGTGCTAAGGGTGTGGGAGCGGTGCCCGCGGTGTGCTCTGCCCCCCGCCCCTGCACTGCCCTCTGAAAGCTCTCCTCGCCCACCTCCCTCCTCCCCCCAGTCCCGTCTCCAAACTCCTCCTGCCCTCGGGATGAAGACTCGCTTCCCGGCCTGGGGTCTGGACCCCTGGCTCCCTGGCTCCCCACTGCGCCTGCCTGCGTGGGTTTGTGGCCCCCCCACCCCCGCCCCACACACACCACGTGGTGTTCCCTGACGGCGCCCCCTGCTGCTTCCTCCTCGCTGCCTCCCCCCTCCTCCCTGCACCGTGTCTCCCGCCGAGGCCTCTATGCTGCGACTTGAGCTCGTTCTCCAACACCGACTCCCTTCCCCACTCTGACTCCCTCGGGCTGTGTTTGTTTCTTTCCTCCATTACTGCTTTCTGGCATAATTAGATTATAATGACCCGCGTCACGTGATTCTGGCATGGTGATCAGCATCTCTCCAGGATGCTGGGAGCGCCTCCGCTCACCGCCCAGCCCCCCGGCAGTGGCTGGCAGGTGCCGGTCCCAAAGGCTCACAGAAGGGACTGGGCCCCTGGCGCTCATCCTTCCCTCCTGGGCGACTTCTGTCTTCTCCGGGCACGGGGTTTGGGGAGAACCACCAAGAGAAGTGTGTGCGTGTGCGTGCGTGCGTGTGTGTGTGTGTGTGTGTGT
>PVJN01041563.1:0-18695 GCA_004026805.1 Lasiurus borealis | reverse complement strand
CCCCCCCCCCCCCGCTTCACCCAGGCCTCCTTCCTGGGTCCACCCAGGAAACAAACGACAGAAGAGGGGTGTCTTACTAAGCAGGGTGCTGGCACATATTTGATAGTTTGATGTGGCATGAGTGATCCAGGCCATGGCTGGGAGACAGTCAAACACACGGCTTCAGATGAGCTAATGACACGTGTTTCATGCCGGAGAACACAGGCATAATCCCCTCCTACCTTTTGTGTTGTTAAAAAGCTGCTCACATCTACACAAATACTCAGCTGTTCCCTGGGGCCTAAGCTGTTTCTCTTCCTTAATCCCAGGCTTGCTTTCTGAGCTTTGGCTTCTCTTACAGACTATCCCACCCACTCTCACTCTAGCACTTGAAATCCCTCATCTTCTGAAGCCATATTTGGCTCACTGGAATCTAGAATAGGGAGCTGACTATGCCTCTGAGATCGGTTAGTGCAGGGATTTTTAAACAATGTTCAAAGAGCCTTGGTGTCTAGCAACAGAGGCTTGAGTATGTGTGTATATGAGTATGTGTATATGTGAGTGTATATATGTGTGAGTATGTGTGTATGTGTGAATATATGTGTGAATGTGTTTATGTGTGTATAGATATGAGTGTGTATGTATATGTGAGTGAGCTGTATATGTTTGTATATGTGTGTTTACGTGAGTGTGTATATATGAGTGTGTTTATGTGTGAGTGAGTGTATTTATATGTATGTGTGTATGTGAGAGTGTGTGTTTATATGTGAGTGAGTACTCACAACAGCAAGTATCTGAAAAAATAGAAGCTCCACAAGTCCTTTATGCACACAGACATTATTTATCAACCAGAACAAAAGACTGTTATCTGTTTTATGTATTGAGATACCTCATTGTTTGATAAAATGATTCTATTATTTAAAATAAATAATTGGCAAAAGACAGTGACCTCATCCTACCCCTTCATTATCCACAGGCGGACCCTTGGGTATGCCCAGGTGGGCTTCCAATGCTTGCATTACTCCACACAGATGAGATCTCTTCTGGTTCCAGCCCCGGATAATCAGGACAGAGCCTTGTGACTCCATCTGGGCCAAGGTGAGTTGTTGCCAAGAATAACCTGGCATCAAGGGATTCAAACTCTTTGCCTTGGAGCTCTGGCATTCCAGTCAGGGTTGGCCTAGAGCTGTCAGAGGGAAGCTCCACAGGCTGGGGACAGTAAATGCAGTCTAGCACTTGCCTGGAATTAGAGCACCGCTCAAAAATGATTGCAATGAATAAGTCTTGGTAGCAGCTTTCTTTAAACAAACGCATGCCTGGCACTAAATCCTTTTGCATTAAGGACTTGAATTTTATTGCTGTTTACTCTTGGGTTCCTATAATTACCCAATATGGCTCCAGCTGGCACGTCTTTCTTCAGAAAGAATATTTTCCCTGGAACCTAGATGCCTGTGCATAAGTTGATATACCTGCTATTTTTAAAGAGGACGATGCCTATGTTCTTTACCCTTAAGTTACTTCAAAACAACTCACACAGAGCCCTATGTGTGCCTCAGTGAGAGTTAGCTGCGGTCCTTAGGGAAGTACCAGACTCACCTGGATCTATAGGGCGCTAAGGTCTATAACTCAGAGTCTGGTCATAATAATGCTATTATGGAGGTTTCTGTGTAGCAGATGCAATGCTACATGCTGTATATTTAATCTTTACAATGTCCCTACTTGTCTCTAATCATCCTCATTCTGTAGAAGAGAACACTGATGTTAAAATTCAAGAAGGAATACATCCACGGTGAAGTAACCTCCTCTTGACTTGAACTTCTCTGTACTTCTACTCTCAATACTAACAGACTCCTTTCTCAACTAATAATAAGGTGATGAGCAGCGTGTGCTCACAAGATTTATTTGAGATCAATCAGTGCCTTGGTATGTCCTACTGAAATAGTCAAATACCTGAGGCCTTGCTCAGACCCAGCTGCCAGTGCCTGGCCTGCAGTCACTAAGCCGTAAAGGAAAGCGATTCCATCCAACACAACCAAAGAGACACCCAAGCCAAATCGAGTACAAAACAGGTGACTTAGAAAATATGCGCGGCATCTGGATAGCTCACACATTCAGCTGTTATGCATTGAGTACATAATTGAGTGCTGAGCCTTGGCATTCCCATGCCTCCCCTCCCCCCACTTATCCTCCCTATCAGTCAGTTGTCTGACCAACTGCAGAGACAACTGGCTGGCCCTTCTCTCTTTCCATATATATCTAATTAAAAATATGACTCTTGAGTACACTTTATATGTAATTTCACTTAACAACTAACATAAAAGAGTAACTCTGCTTTATGGTAGGGAACTAATGACCTTATTTCATAGGAGATCAAAGAAGGAGCAGAGTACACCATCCCTCTGCATAATAAATGTCTCAGTGTCAGGGCATTTATCCCAGACAGCTCCATTTAGAGGTGGAATAGAGCAGTGAGTCACAAATTTTAAAGTGCCCCCAAATCACCCGAGGATATTATTAAAATGCAGAATCTGGTTCATTAGGTGGGGCCTGGAATTCTGCATTTCTATCAAGCATCAGGGTATTGGCACTAGGGCTTATCTGAGAACTGTACTTTGAATAGCAAAGGCTTAGAGCAGTGATCGGCAAACTCATTAGTCAACAGAGCCCAATATCAACAGTACAACAATTGAAATTTTTTTTGAGAGCCAAATTTTTTAAATTTAAACTTCTTCTAATACCACTTCTTCAAAATAGACTTGCGCAGGCCGTGGTATTTTGTAGAATAGCCACACTCAAGGGGCCAAATAGTCAAATGTTGCTCTCAAGCCTAGAGTAAGAAGAGTGTGATAGGGGTCAGAGAAACATGGGAGGAAGAGGAGAGTAGCCCCCTAAAAGACACTCCTAAGGTACTGTGGAACAGAAAAAATCAAGAGAGGAAGGATGTGGACTCTGCTTTATCCTGGAAAAATTACATACAAGAGAATTGTAGGAACTCTGGCCAGGGGTGCTCAGTTGGTTGGCGCATCATATTGTACACTGAAAGGTCACAGGATTGATTCTTGGTCAGGGCACATACAGGAGGCAACTGATTGATGTTTCTCTCTCACATAGGTATTTCTCTCTCTCTCCCTTCCTCTCTCTAAAAACAGTTTTTAAAAAAGAGAAAGAGAGAGAGAGAGAATTGGAGGAACCTAATTTTCCTCAGAATTTGTGGGCTGATCTAGGGATGTCTTGGTCCAATATGGATGTTGTTGTGAAATGATCTAGATGAGTGCTTGTAGTTTAGAATCACTAGAGTGTTGAAAAATATGTATTTATGCTAGAATTCCATCCTAAGAATTAACTCTTGATATTTGGAGTTAAGGCCTTAGCTTACAGTATGTTTGTATGATTTGTAATCTCTCCAGGTTAGATTGTGAAGTCTTGGTGTTTCTGTTCCATGTGGCAAAGTTTATTTTACCCAAAAAAGCATGGTCAAAGAAGTCCATACTCTGGCTGGAAGACGACTAACCTCAGAGTCTGATTAAATGGAACTAGTTGCCCTACTTGGCTGAAGAACTGAAACCTGGGGACTGTCAGATTCTACCTGCAGCCCTGCTAGTGTGGCTAAGTGGTTGAACATTGACCCATGAGCCAAGAGGTCACTGGTTTGATTCCTGTTCAGGGTACAAGCCTGGGTCTTGGGCTTGGTCCCCAATAGGGGGAGTGCAGGAGGCAGCAGATTGATGTTTCTTTCTCATAGATGTTTCTTTTTATCCTTCTTTCTTCCTCTCTAAAATCAATTATATATCTATATCTATATCTATCTATATATGCATATAGATATAGATATATATGTATATATATAGATATAGATATATATGTATATATCTATATCTATCTATCTATATAGATATAGATATCTATCTATATCTATATATCTAGATATAGATATATGTATAGATATAGATATAGACATAGGTATAGATATAGATATAGATATATAGATATAGATATATAGATATATAGATAGATATTTTTAAAATGATTTTCAGAGTAATACCAGACAAACTTATGAACAGAACATTCCCAGCGCAAGTCTGGTCACAAACTCTTTTTGCCTCTCTTGGGTAGTCTATTTTTCCCCTTCCTGTTTTATCTGTTATCAAGAGTTATGCTGTTTGTATAAAGCTCCTCTGAGAATTCTGGGGAGACTATTATGTCATTGACTATAGGAAGACCACTCAAATCCAATCTTTGACTTCTGGATTTGATTATTGATCCAGATCTCATCTGGTTCCAGATTAGACCTAAAGATCTGAGAGGGCAGAGGAATCCATGTCTGGATTCACCCACTAAGGAGCTACACATGTGAAGGTAGATAAATTTTCTGATTCATTGTTTTATCACAATCAACCCACATGGAGCATACATATTAGGGTTCTCCAGACAAACAGAACTTATGGGATATATAAGTATACAAGTGATTTATTATAAGGGATTGGTTCACATGATTATAGAGTTCAAGAAATCCTAACATCCTTAGTCAACAATCTGGAGACCCAGGAAAACTGATGGTGTAGTTCTAGTCTAAGTTCAAATCTGAAAGCAGGAAACACCAATGTTTCAGCTCAAAAACTAGGCAGGCTGAAAAAGCATGAATTCTCCCTTACTTCACTTTTTTTTTTTTTAAATTCAGGCCTCCAAAGGATTAGATAAGTTACCCCTGACAAGAAGAGGGCAATCTGGTTTACCCAGCCTGCCTATTCCAATGTTAATCTCTTTCAGAAACACCCTCACAGATACACTGAGAGTAATTTTTTTAACCAAATATCTGTGTACCTGTGGCTTCATCAAGTTGACACATAAAATTAACCATCATACCACAGAATCTCCTAGAATATTTGAAGACAACTCCACTATTTACTACCCCCTGAAACAGGGTGCTAAGGGAGACTGAACAATTTTTAACTAAACTGAAATTTAAATATCAGATTTAAATAGCAGTTTTAGCAAACAGTACTGATTTGTTTACTTATTTATTTATTTCATCTTTTACCGCTGATCTGATCCAGCTTCTAGAATATCATGATCAAAAGGCCACCCCTGCTGCTGCAGCCAAAACCCCTGGTTCTTGTCCATGCCCTGAGTATTCCTTCATCTACCTCTCCCCGCTTCCCATGTAGGTTTTCTCAGTCCTCCTAGGCAGCTTACATTTCACACCCTTCATAAAGCATGTACGAGGCACTCCATTTCACCATCGCACCAGTTTCTTTGGACTTCATTGCCATTATTAATGTCCGTATGGCTTTCTTGGCACTTTGTCACATATTACCTGATCCTCCTGGTATTGGGGCAGTAAGTCAGATCAACTAAAAGCATGGATATAAGCATTACATATACCTAGGTTTAAATCTGACATTGCCGTTTATTAGTTTAATTTCTCTAAATTCTAGGCTGTACATCAGGAAAAACAAACAAATAAACAAAAACAAAAAACTTTGCCTATTTTGCAGAGTAGTAGTGAAGGTTAAATTAATGAGAATGATGATAGTATAACCTATGGCATATATGACTCATGTGGTCGTCTTCCAAGTGTGATGATCAAAGAACACAGTCCAATTAGAAAACTATTAACTTCAAAATAACTCAACATTGTTTATTCCCATGCCTCTATATCTGGAAGGAACATATATATAGTCCACAACAAACCCTTTTTGGTCCCCTGCTTTTCCCATGTGTTTTTCTTTTCTTTCTTTTTTTTAAATAATTTTGTTCATTTATTAAATTTACTTTAAATTGGGGTATAATTACATAGAGTAAGATGCACAGTCCTTACACGTACTTTGATGAATTTTGACAAAGTCAAAGTATCATGTAGTTTGAAAATGGCCAGCACACTGAAAATGTCCCCCGTGAGGCAGTTCACTCCCTTCCTGCCTTCCCAGACAACCACAGTTCTGATTTCTGTCCCCAGAAGTTAATTTGCCTTTTCCTGGACTTCACATAAGTGCAGTCATTCAGTGTGTGTATTCTTCTGTGCTTGGCTTTTTCACAGAACAATTTTTTTTTTTAGATTCATCTGTGTTGCTGTATGTCTTTTTTGTTTTCCCTCACTGCCTTTTTCTTTTCTTTTTTAAAATTTTATGGTTTAAGGTATGAAAAATAGTAGTACATATGTCTCTTTTTCCCTCCCACTGACCTCCCCCCTCCTTCCCTACATGCCCCCGTACTTGCCCTCATTCTCCCTGCCCCCAGTGTCTTGTGTCTATCGGTTGTACTTATATGCATGCATACAAGTCCTTCGGTTGATCTCTTTCTTTACCCCTCACAGCTGCTCAGAACCTTTCTTTCATGACTTTCAAGCAACTCCTCTCCCAGTTCTAGACCACCAGGATTTTGCAAGAGCCAGAGTCAACAAGCTACAGACCCAAGAAACCTGATTGTGTAGTTCTAGTCCAAGTTCAAGACTGGAAGCAGGCAACAACAACATCTCGGCTTCAAAACAATCAGGCTGAAAAAGTGTGAATTCTCCCTTCTGTGCTCTTTTTTTTTTTCAGGCCTCCAAAGGATTAGATAAGGTATTCTTCACTAGGAGAGGGCAATCTGGTTTATTCATAGACCCATTCCAATGTTAATCATGGCCTTCACTTCATAATCACTCCCAACCTCTCTTCTCTCCCCTCCAATCCTGTGTCTATCTCCCCACTTATAAATGTGTCAGATCTGGTGAAGGCCAATACTTTCCCACCCATACTAAGAGGGTGAGAAAGGAAAGAGGGCGAACAAGCTCAGGGAAAAGACCAGACTCTTCATGAGTTACTTTTGCTCTGCCACATGTATGAAGCATTTAGCAATCACAGACACAGTCCATGCCCCCCAAAAGGGTAGGTCCTACTACTTTATTGTTATCCTATATTGTAGGATAAAACAAGAATGACATTTCTTTCTTTATATTTGCATCTCCTTAACTAGATTGCAAACTCTTTTAATAATAGAACTTCATTATACTTAAAAATATTTTTATTGATTTCAGAGAGAAGATGGGAAAGGAAGAGAGGGACAGAAACATCAATGATGAGCGAGAACCATTGATTGGCTGCCTCCTGCAGGCCCCACAGTGGGGATTGTAACCTCAACTGGGCATGTGCCCTGACTGGGAATCGAACTATAACCTCCTGGTTTATGACTCGATGCTCAATCACTGAGCAACACCAGTTGAGCTATTATACTTTTTTAATACTCTCTCCCAGTGCTGCCCAATAAAATTTTTGTAGCATGGAAATGGTCTATCTTCTCTGCTGTTCAATATGGTAACCATGAGCTACATGTGAGTATTGAATACTCATAATGTGGCCAGTACAATAAATGAGTTAAATTTTCTTATTTTATTGAATTTATTGCATTTATATCACAAAATTCAATGTGACTAGTGGCTACCATATTGGACAGAGCAGACAATGCTTATCAGAGCACATGCACAAAATAGACAGTAACCTTTATTAAATGGGTGGGCGAATAAGTGATTAAATGAACCTAACTATAACCTCTACATGTTACAGTGTTTATATCACTACAATTGGATAATTTTACCATCTACTTATATAGCTGGGCAGTAGCTACTTTCTTGTTGCTTTATACTCTGAATAACTTCTCTCTTTTTTACCACTGGAAAAATAGGAAATGTTAAAACACATAAACAAGATTCTATATTTAGGCCTCACTTTCTCTGAGCTCAGTATAAATTCATTCTGACTCTGAGGTCAGCCTCTTTTGTTTTTCAGAAATAAAAATAAACTGTGATGTACATGTTTTATGTAGTGGTGGGTTCTCGTTATGACATTTCCCTTTAGGAATGAAAAAGGAAGAGATAAGTTATTATCAATGCAGCCACAAGCGAAACCAGCCATCTTCCTCTACACTGAAGGGAAATGTCAAAAAAGATTATTCATGCATTAAAGATTCATGGATATATTATCCCTTTCCTATATTGAAGGACTGGATTGTGTTTAAATACTTGTAGACCATTATGAGATAGTAAAAACTTGACATCTTGAAATAGCATTTTCTTCAGTAGCTTTATGACCTCAACTATCTCACACACAGAAAGAAATATTTCATTGATATTTCACGTGAGAGATGGTTGTTTTTAAGGCTATTGAACCTTGCAAAAGAATGTATTCATGTTGTTTTCAGTTTATTTTTATGTTTTTTAAACATCATATTTGAATAAGGCTCTACATATTTAGGTCTGTTTCCTCTTTCTAATATGACAATTAAGAAACCAAGATAAAATGAAGTCATAAGGAGATTCCCAAAACAGGGCAAGAGGAGAATCTTGTATTCAATTGAAGAGGCAGAATCTGGATCGTGAGAATTAAATAAACCAAGACATTATGATAAGCAAAATAAGCCAATCACAAAAGGACAAATACTGCATTATTCCACTTTATAACATACTGTACCTAGAATAAGCAAATTTATAGGGATAGAAAGTAGATTTGAGGTTACCCAGAGACTGGAGAGGAATTAGAAATATTGCTTAATGGTTACAGAGTTTTTCTTTGGGTGATGAAAAAGTTTTGGAAATAGATAGTGGTGATGGTTGCACGACATTGTGAATATAATCAATGCCACAAAATCATACACTTAAAATTTGTTGAAATGGCAACTTTTGTGTTATATATATTTTACCACAATAAGAAAATAAATAGATTTGGGTAAACCAGTAGGTTTTGCATAATATAAAAAATAACATTGTTTGGGAGAGATCACCAGCCAAGTTTAATGCATCTAGTTAGCCCAGCAAAATCATATAGAAAACATCTAATTTCAGGACTTTGATTTTTACAGGTAGCAGGCTATAGGGATGAATGCCCTCCAAACAACCTGCAGTGAAATAATACCTAATGGACTTAACTAGGGGGTTAATAGGACTTGGGAAAGGCTGCTGGAGAGCATCACTCACTTTAGGTGATATACTGGAGTACAGCGTATCCTTGCACAAACATCTCTTGGGGCCCTGGAGAAGAACAATGCACTGGAGCCAGTGAACTGGCTGAATGTGGCATTTCTTGAGTTTTATGTGGCTGTGGTATGACATCAGTACAAGAAAGGAACCTTGGGGCCATTTTTTCATCCTTTTGGCATGAAACAAGGTTCTCAAGCTGAGAAATACACTTTCTGAACACCTGCAGAATAGTGCTTTGGAAATCTAATGGATGTCTCCTCATGAGATCTCAGCCACTCATTCTTTCCTGCCTCTGCTGAAGCTGATAGAAGTCATCATCATCTTGTTACCCTCAAGTTTCTCATCTGTCTCTCACAACACAGAATCTGGAAATGGTAAGGTATTTCAGGAAGGATATAACAACTGATTCATTTCCTGTCTGTAGCAATCAGGGTTCAGGCAAGAAAACAGAACTGTAATGATTATGAAAGGGAAAAAAAAAGGTTTATTGTAGGATGAGATGATACACTTGTATGGGAGAAGCTGAAAAAGGCCTAGAAGGAAGAGTCAAAGGATTAAAGAAAGCATCATCAACCAATCAAACTTAAGCACTGACATGGATGACCTGCCAGACCTTTAGGAAACTCTGAGAAACCAAGCATGTCTAGCTGGCAGATGAGGGCTTTAAGACAAACTCTAAAAGGGCTGTGCCTCTGTGCAGCTCTGTGGGGCTACAGCTAAGTACTGTGGAGGGTTTGATACCACTGTGGGTCCAGAAGCAGAGCAGAGGAGAGTGAGGGCTAGCAGGAGCTCATCAGACACCTCTGCTTCTGTCCATCACTGGATATGACCACAAAACCTTCACACACATTTCTCCTTTGACCAATGCTAGCTCTGAACCATGTGGTTATCAGTGTAACCCAAGTTGTTATGTCTTGCAATTAATGTCTATACTTAGGCTTAAATAAGGGTATTGGAAATGTTCCTTAAGTAAGAATGAGGAAATTCTTACCCATCCTGTTTTTGCCCTTTCCAGGTGACAAAAAACATTGAAAATTAATTTTTGAAATAATCAAGAATATTTCACTTGTTTCTTCTGGACACTGTTAATTTGCTTCATGGTAATCGATGCCAGAAAAAGATAGGACTTCGTTACTCACCATCACATCAAGCTGAGTCACAAGTCTGTCATCTCACATTTTCAGTTCAACTTAAAGAATTATTTATCAACAAATTGAGCAGTTTCTAAATTGACTGTTTTTACACAATGCCTAGAATCCAGAAGTAGAGTATTTTTTGAAGTGATAATAGCTTGGAAGCAATAGAGATATCCATCATTAGGAGTAATGTTTATTCTAAGTAAATATTAGAATAAACACATAATAGAATACTATGCAGCCTTTGACAAAAATGTACTGATATGAAGCCTTATCAATGTTATTTTGTTAAGTGAAAGATATTGTGAAAATAATATGCATGGTACCATGAAAAAAAGAATGCATATAACTTCTCTTGTCTCTGAAAAAAAGTGACTGGGGATAGAGTGGGGAAAATAATATAAAACCTTTAAATTTTGTGTCATATGTTTGTACTATTTATGAGACAGATAAAATAGATTAGATAGATAGATGTGGATAGGCAAGTAGAGAGATAGACGTGCATTTTAACAATCATGTGCTCTGTGATACAGTGTGATCTGGCATATTTTACCTCAAAATCTTCTCTTGATATAATAGATGTCAAGGAGAAAGAAATATTAGTGATCATAATCTATATCATAATTAGAAGAACAAATTCATATGTTGGGCCAATTTACCAGAATAAACACATAAGAGAAAGATAGGGAAAAAAATTTCTACTTCTTCTGTCTTATCTCATTTCATTCAAACACATTGTGACCAATATGTTTGTACATACATTTTGTTACATGAGTTTAAAGATATATGCAAATTACCTGTTAGAAATGGTTCTTCTTTGAGACACCACCTATTTCAAACTACAGAAAGAAGTTTCCTGTTCTGATCATTAGAATAAGTTTTTAAAGGGGATGAATATTGTTACTAATCTAGGTCAGTTAAGAGGCTTATTCCTCACACACCTCTTTCCTGGACCACCTGCTAGAGGAGGCTTTGCTTTGTAATTCCTTCCCTCTGTCTAAATTGCATTTCCCTTTTCCATTCTGCTCAGATGTTTGACAGGTATTTAACTTCTGGAATACTGCAACCAATAGCCACACATTCTTCCTTATATGTAGTTTTCTGAAGCTCAGGAGCAAACTCTGTTTCTGAAAGATGCCAACATAGTACACACTGCTCTTGTATGTGCAAATCATGGCTTCCAGAGAGAGTATATCAGTAGGGGCTTTGGCTGGCATTGATTCCTGAGGACAGGGAAGGGCTTCTGTCTGGCTCTTCATTTATGGCCCTTTATTACTAATGTCCTTAAGCCAAATACTTAGTTGTGATCATTGTAAAATGGGCTGTGGGATGCAATCACATCATAGGGGTTTTCTCCTTCAGTACTATGTGAACCATCTCTTGATTAATAGAGAGAATTAAAGACACTGAAAAAAACATTATGTTGGCATCTTTTAGAAACAGTTATTAGATTTCTTTCTTACAAGAATTTCTGGCCTTGCATTTTCTTCCTTCAGTGACCTGCTATGTACAAAAGGACATTCACCCTTCATGAAACCCTTGCTTCTCCCACCAGTGCTGTGCAACTATCTTTCCTAAAGAACAGTACCTTGGAAGTAAGGGTTGTACTGGCACTTCCCTGCAGCTCGGCCTTCAGTTTTCTACCCTGTCTATAATTTGCTGTTACTGTATTCTTAAAGTATGAGAAACCAACTTAATACAGTCTCTCTCCCATTAGAAATGATTTACTTAGAGATCACTAAAGAATGGATGAGACTAAAGCTCTGGCCTCCAGCATTGGTATTATATCACACTCTGCTCTTTCCCAGGTAGAAATCCTGGGAAAGGTCATTAGTTTCTCATGTCTCACACACTTTCATATACATCTCATACAACCCAGGTTCACTGGCCCTTTTGCTGTTCCCTCTGACTCTGGGCTTTGGCACCTGAAGGTCCACAAACCTGGAATACTCATTCCCCAGAGAACCAGATGGCTCACTGCTTCACTTTTGTCAAGTCATTCTTCAAATTCACTTTCTTATTGTCCGTCCTTTGTTATAGAGTTATATCTCTTAGCACATCCTAGCTCACTTTTCTGTTTAATTTTTTACTCAGGATGCATCACCATATATGTTTTAATTTTTGCTGTTTTGTCAACCCTCCTATAAGTTCCATGAGGGCAAGAATTTTTGTCTTTGTTCACTGCTATATCCTCCTTGCCTGGTGCCGAGTAGGCACTCTGGAATAAAGGAATGAAGGAATAGTTGTAATTGTAGTTCTCCTACCCTTGTTTCTGGATGGACTAACCCAAGACTTTACCATGAAGGCATCAAGATGAATCAATTTAAAGGAACAGAAGCCAATACTTATCTATAATGTACTATGTTATAAGAATTTTGCATTCAGACTCATCATTTAATCTGTCTAGCAATAGTACCACCACTTTACCTGACTATTTTTTGAGACTGTTCTTCCTTCTTCTGGGAACTTGTCCCAGACAACTCCATCCATATGGATATCAGGATAGCCTCCATGTTAACACAGAGTGACCCCAGATCCTGACTTCATTGTTAGAACAAAGACCTGCCCCGGAAAACCTAGATCCAGGCCAAGCGATCCAAACTTGGCCTGGTAGTGCTATTGAATTGAGAAAATGTAAACCTGGAAGTTGTTTTTGGCAGCCATGTTTTCAAATGTGTAGACTGGCTAGTAGAAATGGTCTGTGGCAAAGGGAAGAGTAGAACAATCTTACAGAGGCACAGAGACAGGAAACCAAGTGTGGAACTGAGATTCTTGGAGACTCTGATTTCAATTTGCCCTTGAGAGTCAGCTGCACCTTCATCTAAGAATTTCGAAAAATTTTTGTCTTTATTATATGTTCCCTCTATTTTAATTAAACTAATAAAGATGATTTCTATTACTCATTAAGAAAAGTTGAGAGAGAATCCAAGATGGCAGCATAGGTAAACACCTACACTGCTGCCTCGCACAACAATTTCAAAACTACAACTAAAGACACAACAGACATCATCCAGAACCACAGGAAAGCTGGCTGAGTGGAAATTCTACAGCTAGAAGAAAAGAGAGGGGCTCACAGAAACCCAGAGGAGCTGCAAAAAGCTGAGGTATGGAGACGAGCGCACTGAGAGAGCGGGTGCCAGAGTACCTGGCTGGCTTTCTCTGGCGGGAGGGAAACGGAGACTCCCAATGGCATTGAACCCTTTATCTTACGACACTAAACCCCAGATCCAGCCGAAAATCATACAGGGGGAGTTTGGACTGTGAAAAGGGAGAGGTGCACGGAAATTTAGGGGAGTCACAAAAGATCAGAGGACTGGTGGTGCGCACAGCACTGCGTGCAGAGGACAGACTGCTGATTGTGCTGCTGGCTTTCGCGAGTGGGCTGGAGACAGACCCTCCCAACTGTGCCACTTCTGACTCCACTAAGCCCCTGTTTCTGGCAAAACCCTGGGGACCTAGACTCCGGTGGTCCTGGAGCACAGGGGAGCCAGAAAGGCAGTGGTCTAGAGGCACTGCAGGGGCGCATGCACAAGGACCGCTCCAGCGATTACCTAGTCACGTGAGACTCAGGGGCTGTGGAGGGCGGGGCCAACTGGAAAGCAAGGCGGTCCCTTAAACCCTGAGACTCCACCCATCCCAAACTCAACAGAGGCTTCTTCAGTTTTGCAAGTCTGATATCATAAGGCTGAATCCAACACAGAAGTTCCCCTGGCATAGTGAAAATGCCGAGACAAAGGAAAGGATCACAAACAAAAGAAATGGAGGGAAAAAAATGACTGGATATAGCGTTCAAAATCACACTTATAAGGTTTTTCAAGAATATGCTAGAAAACATGGATAAATTTAGCGAGTCCCAAGAGGAGATGAAAAAGGACCAACTAGAGACACTGACTGAAATAAAAAATATTATACAGAGACCTAACAGCAGACTAGTGGAAGGCAAGAATAAAGTCAAAAAATTTGAAATATAAAGAAACAGAAAACACTCAACTGGAAAAGCAAGAAGAGAAAAGAATCCAAAAATGTGAAGATAATGTAAGGAGCCTCTGGGACAGCTTCAAGCGTACCAACATCAGAATTGTGGGGTGCCAGAAGAAGAGAGAGAGCAAGATACTGAAAACCCATTTAAAGAAATAATGACTGAAAACTTCCCATATCTGGTAAAAGAAATAGACTTACAAGTCCAGGAAGCACACAGAACCCCATATAAAAGGAATCCAAAGAGGACCACACCAAGACACATCATAATTAAAATACCAAGAGCAAAAGACAAAGAGAGAATATTAAAAGCAGCAAGAGAAAAACAGTTCATTACCTACAAGGGAGCACCCATAGAACTGTCAGCTGATTTCTCAACAGAAACTATACATGCCAGATGGGAGTGGCAAGAAATATTCAATGTGATGAATAGCAAGAACCTACAACCAAGAATAATCTATCCAGCAAAGCTATCATTCAGAATTGAAGGGCAGATAAACAGCCTCATAGATAAGAAAAAGCTAAAGGAGTTCATCAACTCAAACCAGTATATGAGATGCTGGAAGGTACTCTTTTAGAAGAGGAAGAAGAAAAGGTAAAAGCCAAAAAATTATGAACAAATACATATCTATCAACAAGTGAATCTAAAAATTAAGTGAATTAAAAATTTGATCAACAGAATAAACTGGTGAATATAATAGAATCAGGAGCACAGAAAGGGAGTGGACTGATAATTCTCAAGGGGAAAGGGTTGAGGGGTGTACAGGGAGAGACTGGACAAAAATCATCCACCTATGATTTGTATTACAAATGTAATAATCTAAATAATAAAGATTTAATTTTTTAAAAAAGTTGATTATCTCATTGAAAGCAGACCAATTTTACTGATGGGGTAACTAATCTTTCTCTGACTTTATAGATGAGGAAGTCTCGGAAAGGTTAGATATCATGTCCAATTACTGTTAGAAAATGGCAGAGCTGGGATCTGATCTCAAGCCAGCCTGACTCCTGAGCTTGAATCAACTTCCATTCTGTGTTTGGTCGGGTCCAATCATCTTGAGGCTTTGTCTTTTCAAAAAAATTTTTATGGAGATTTTATACACATTGATACATGATCCCCCATGTACCAATCAACAGCCTCAACCATTATCCACATTTACCAGTTTTGTTTCTTGATGGCCTTTTCAGCAATTGGCCCTCTGAGAGAAAACAAAACTGTAGGACTGGAGGCCCTCAGGAGGGTCTATAGTACGATTGTGAAATGATCCTCCACAAAGAACTACAGAAAAAGAAGATGCATTGAACTCAAGGAACACAGCTGCCAAGAGCAGGGCAGTCAACAGTGCTGTTAGAAGCAGGTGGGTGGATTGAATCATCTGAGAGAGGGTGGTGGGAAGGGGGTTTTTGCAGCCACAGTGAAAAATGCTAAAAGTTGGAAGATTCTTTAAGAGTTAAAAGAAATATAAAATACAGCCCCCTCCCACCATATGATTGTGATTACCTGGAAGGAATGCTGCTCAGATGTTACCATCCAAGATATGGTCTTGAGAAGCCTCAGTATCAGGGTTCATTTGTTTGACCTTGCTCAGGTTCCTCTCTGCTTCTGGTTAATGATTTACATGTGACACCTTGGTAACGGCTAAGGGACCCTCTCTCCCTGTTCTCTTTAAGAACAGGAGTAATCCTGAGCCTGGGGACAGTCCCATCATTCATGATTAGAGCAGCACCCAGGACATTGCTGGAGCTGACCGGAACTTTGTTCAATGAGATGGCAGGTCCCCAGCTGACACTCTGCTGACAGCTGCTGTTTCCCTCCTCTCTCCCTCATGCCAGAAGGACATTTATGTAAGTGCCACTGGCTGGATACTCAGTAAACCAGGATAAGAAAGGAAATGGCTGGACTCAGCAGGACTGAGAAGTGAATTTTCCACAATGGAGAAGCATAGCTCCAGAACTGCCACCACGAGCTCAAGTCACTCTCAGGAGATTCCTGTCCTGGAGGGTTCTCCTCCCATCCCCAGGCTCTTTGGTGCCCATGCCTTTATTCCTGGGATGGAGACACCTGCCAGCCCTAATTCCTATCTCACAGAGGAGGTGTGAGAAGCAAATGAGATTGTGAATGGGTAGGCGTTTTGTTAACTGCAAAATGTCATATCATCGTAAAGGACTGTCATCTCCACTCCTCTTCTACATCAGACCTGAGGACTGGCTCCCACATCTAATCAGGCTGCTTTTCAGTTTCGAAGCCAGGCCGTTTTGCAGAGGAAGAAAGCTTCATTCATGATATATTTCTGAATGACAGAGGTGCCTGAAAAGAATCCACCAATATTTATAACTCACATGAGGAAATATGTCAAACATATTTAGCAAGATCCCCATGAATTCCTTGTGCGTAGCAACCAAAACAGAAAGAAAGAAAAAAAAAAACACAGAGAGGAACATATGGGATGAAAAAAAAACATATGGAATCTGTGGTTATTTGATACCAACTTAGTCGGAATGAACAAGAAATTTGCATATTTTTCAAAATATGAACCTGGTATAATTTTTATTGCCTATGTGTAGTGGGCTAAATAATGTTCTTGCTACTTTAATTTGAGTATTATTTTTTTTCAGAATGGAAATTTTAGTTCTGGCAAAGAGAACCATTGAATCTAGTATCTATGTACTATGATATCCCAACACTTCTCTGTGCCCTGCCTTTTTCAATTCCATTTTGGAAAAGGTAGGGACTAGAAAACTTCAAGGTTCCCTCAACTTCAAGGTTATCTTTTCTCTACTGGGCATCTTGTATCGTGCATCATGGCAGTAACAATTTTCTCCAGAGGAGAACATGCAGCCATTAACTCTACCTCAGGCAGAAAACCCTTTGGGTGATTCTGAGAGGGAGGCAACCAGAAAATAAAACACTTTTTCTGTATAGTCAGCTTGGCTCAGTGGTTAAGTGTAGGCCTATGAACCATGTGATCCTGGTTCATTTTTTGGTCAGGATACATGCATGAGTTGCCAGCTCGATCCTCAGTGTTGAACATGCAGGAGGCAGCCAATCAGTGATTCTCATCATTGATGTTTTTATCTTCTATCTCTCTCCCTCTCCCTTCCTCTATAAAATCTTGGCTGGGGAGAAGATTTCAGTTCAACATAGAGAAGAACTTTCAAGCAGTCAGAACTACAAAGAGACAGAGTGAGTTCTCTCCAAGAGAACCAGTTACTCACCATCCAAAAGTGGACAGCTATTAGGAAAAGATACAGTAGAGGGAACTCAAACATCCAAGAAGAGGCTGGAGTGACTGTACAGAATGCCTATGCCAACCCCAGAGTCTGCAAGTCTACAAGATAGCTGAAGGATTCATAAAAAGTAGGAGGTCCCCTCTGCAGTATTGTTTGAGTGAAAATAGAAATGCCTTACTTTGAAAATATCTTCTTTGACACCTGAAATTCCATCATTAGTAATTTATTCCTTTGGCTCAAACATAAAAGAAAAGAAGCAGTAATGCAAAACTTCATCTTTTGGTGAAAAATCTTTCCAAGAGCTACCCCTCCTCCTGAGAAAGAAAAGATAGAAACCCCATAAGATCATGAACAGGAGGAGAGGGAAGGAGGGAGAGAGGGAGGGAAGGAGGAAGAGAGGGAGGGAGGAAGGGAGAAGGGAAGGAAGAAAGGAGGGGAGGAAGGAAAGAAGAAAGGAAAAAAGGGAAAGGAAAGGAAGGGAAGAAAGCAAAGGGAGGGAAGAAGAAGGAAAAGCCTATGAGAATTTTTTCTCACATCACAGATTTTAGGGTCTAAGTCTGACAAGGGCTGAGATCTTTGAAATTTCTCAAAGATTTGTGGGGTATGTCCTCCTCAACATCCCAATCGCCTTGCAATTTCACCAAGCCAATTTTAGTAGAGAATCTACCTTTACAACTACTCACTGTCTCCCCGATCTCCCCCCTCACTTTACCCAACTCCCACCTCAAACACAAAGTTTCGGAATTCTAGAATCAACAATGGAGATAGTAAATTCAACCAAGAGTCTTACTCTCTTTAATTGTCAGTGACTTGAGTTTTTATCTCTGCCCTTCTACTGCTCCCATAAGCCTATTATAAGATTCTGTGAAGACAAAATTAGTGAAGGGCTTTGTCATGAGATACTCATGACTCTCCTTGTAGCAAACCACTCAACTTAGTTTTTCCACTGAGGTCTGTAAACTAGATTTAAAATACTTCCTCAGAAGAACCCTGATGCTTGTGTCATTCAGGGCCTGGGCTAGAAATTGATGGAATATTTTATCTGAGTGTTTGAGAAGACTTTCATGATTAAACAATTAGTAAAGGTCAAGCCACAGAAGACAGATAGTGTTAAATACCATACTTACCTATAAAGGCAGTAAGTTAATATTCTTGTAAAATTATATCTAACATATTTAATTATTATAAATTGTATTTATGGAAAATTCACAAGTTGAAATTAAATTAAATCCCTCTTTTTTTTTTTTTTACTATTCAGAGATAGGTATAGTTCTTGCAGAATTTTCTACATGCAAATGCACATAGCCAAAAATTAGTTTATACCACACTTAGTACTCTATAACCTCTCTAGGCCTCTGCTTCCTCTTCTTTAAAATGGGCCCAAAGGTTGCCATGGTTACCAAATGCATTATTACACAAAA
>PVJN01041562.1:0-18689 GCA_004026805.1 Lasiurus borealis | reverse complement strand
CTCCGTACCTCAGCTTTTTGCTGTTCCTCTGGGTGTCTGTGAACCCCTCTCTTTCCTTCTAGCTGTAGAACTTCCACTCAGCCAGCTTTCCTGTGGTTCTGGATGATGTCTGTTCTGTCTTTTAGTTGTAGTTTTGAAATTGTTGTGCGAGGCAGCAGTGTAGGTGTTTACCTATGCCGCCATCTTGGCTCCTCCCCTCAAGACCTTATTTAACTTTTAAAAAATATATTTTTATTGGTTATAGAGAGGAAAAGAGAGGGAGAGAGATAAAAAACATCCATAATGAGAGAGAATCATAGATCAGCTGCCTTCTATTGGGGATCAAGGCCATAACTTGGGCATGTGCCCTGACCCGGAATCGAACTATGACCTCCTGGTTCAGAGGTTGATGTTCAACCACTAAGCCACACCTGCTGGGCTGTATAACTGTTTTTGAGTGCTCTTGCTGCTAAATATTTGCATGGACAACAAAATAATACTGCCTCTATGTTATTAAAACATAAGGTTGTGCAGTAGAAGAATTTAACAATGTTACATAATGTTAACAAATAATACTAACGAAGAGCAAAGAGATATTCTGTCAATAGATTCCTGCTTTGAAAATCCTTCTGCTCCACTAATTTTCAAACTTTATTGGGAAGGAGAGGAGAGTCCTTGAATGTATAGAGTAAAACAAGATATGAGATATGTGAGGCTTGGAAAAACCTTCTTCTACCTTATACCATGAGAGCATTTGCATGTCTACAGGGTAAGCCAAGGTCTCTCAAATCTTGACTCCAATCCCCTCAGAAACACTGGGGTTGGAGAGGGATGCAATTATTTGGCAAAATGGTTGGGAGAAAGAAATGTATTTATTTGGGTGAAAATATTCATTTATAGCAGAATTAAACACCAATATTTTTATATAGTTTGAAGAAAGCTCTTCTTGACTCACAGATTTAGGCTTCAAAAAATAATGACAGGCAACATGTATTGCAGGCAATCTACTCCTTGTGCTAAGTATTCGACATACCTTATCTCATGAATGTATACACATTCCCATACAACTCTACAAATGGATGCTTTTATTCTTATTGTATAAATAAGGCGCAGAGGTCACATAATTAGGTGTTTAAATGTAAACTAGTTTACTCTTTCCAATTCACCACCTATATCTCTAACTAGAAAGGATAAGGCAAGTCAATTTCAGCCTAAGCATGTAGGCTAAATCTGTTTACAGGAGTTGCCTACAGAAAGGGAGTCAGGATCTTAAAAACGTAAAACACATTTTAATGCTTAGGTTCATTCCTAACTTCAGGACCCCGTTCCTAGTACTCCTTTGGTACAGGAACCTCCGCGAGGAGCGGGGCTGCCAGACAGGGTGCGGCTCTTTTTGCAGGCGAGCCAATGAGGTCGCTGGATCATGTGAGCGGCATGTGGTTTGGCCAATGGACTCAGTCGCTGAGGTCCCGCGAGAGGATGGGAAATTCGGGCTTGACCATGTGGGTTCTTGGGCGTGGCAGGTGCGTTGAGAGCAAGCAGGCTTTTCCTGAGGCCTGTGGAGCCGAGGAGGGCGAGGGCCCTGGTGAGTGGATATGACGCCGGTGTGGAAAGCCGGAGAAGCCGATGTTATTCGGTGCAGGCCCGTAAGCTTCCACTCAAGCTTGTGGTGGCCGTGTTATCCCTCCACACCCATTGCGGACCTCCCCCTGCCCTCCCAGGCACGAGGGGCCGCGGGCTGGGGGAGGGGCAGAGGGGAAGGGAAGTGGTTATGGAGGCTGGGTGTGTAGGAGGAAGCGGGGCCTCGAAAAGGTAGGAAGGTGGTGGTTCGAGTAGGGAAGGACTCATGGGCGCAAATGTTCTGTGGGTCAAAATGGTGGGCAACAAGTCCAGGTATGGGGAATGGTGCTTTTCTCTGAGGTGGAAAGAGGGTAGGATTTACCTTCAGGGTGGGGGGCGGCGTGTGTGTGTGTGTGTGTGTGTGTGTGTGTGTGTGTGTGTTTGTGGGGGGCGGGAGGGGAGGAGAGGAGGCCCCGCCCGGTTAGGCCCAATCCTCTGCGCCGGACCCAAGCTCCCACGGCGAGTGGGGAAGGTAGGCCGCGCCGCCGCCAGCCTGTCCTGGACCATTCCCTGTGGGACCTTATAGCCCACTATAAGGCAATCATCTGCTAGCTAACCAGAGAACATGGTCAGGAAGGGAGGCCTGGAGGAGGTGCCCACATCTATAAAGGGATTGGTGGAGGTGAGGGAGGTGGGGAAATAGGAAGATTCCAGAAACCTGACCTGGTAGGTGTTAAAGCGCCTCAGTGTGTCCCATGTAGGCAGCTGATTGTTCTGGACTCTCCAGTCAAGGAGTTTTAAGGAATTACAGGGGGCAGTCTTTGAGGAAGGGAGGCGTACCCTGCTATTTCAGCGTAAAAGAGGATAGGTTAGTTAAAAATGTTTTGGGAGATCCTGGACTGCCTTCATTTATAGTCTTGACTGAAGAATTGCCTGTCACTCTTTTATGTGCTGGACCCGACTTCTCTAGCTAATACATAAAACAGGCTTGCAAAAGTTAAGAAGAGGCTTACTTAAATTTTCCGTTAAGAAAGATTCTTCAGGTATCAGGGGTGGGTCAGGACAATGAAGGAAGTCCCTTAAAGAAGGATTCCCGAATGCTATAGGTTATGACGTGATTTTGAAGAGGGCCTGAGATTTGGGAAGCAGGAAGAGCCTCATCCCTGGTTACCTGGGGTAGAAAAAGGTGTTAAATGTCACCTGAAATTTAGCAGGTGGTGTTGGCTCAAAGCAGAAAAGGTCTGTACCTTGGAGATCTCAGTGTTGGTGGAGTTTGACAAGTTTTAGAGAAAAGAATTGGATAAGATGCAGAAAGGCTACTAAGGAGATCAAGGGGGAGATGGAATAGTTTCATGTGGTGAACTGGGAAAAAAATTAGGGGAATATTTATTGACAGTATTACATTATGTTTCTGTTAACTATACATTTCCTCATGCTCATCCATAAAATATACTTCTTTCTAAAACAGTTAACATAGCACTGAATTCTCAAAGAGGATGTGTAGTTAGAGAATATAGGAAAATTCAAGGAGGGCTTAGCCTCTAAATGTAAGGGATTGCTAATGGGGAGTGTTTAGAACATTCTGGGGTACATAGAAGCTTTTGAAGTGAACATGATATAGGAAGCTGGTTGTATCACTCAAAGTACGTGTGTGTGTGTGTGTGTGTGTGTGTGTGTGTTTAATGCTTTGTGAGTCTGTCTTCAAGGAAAAGTAAAGCAATTGGGAATCTTTAATATTTATAAAATGCTGGCAGGTGATTAATCAGAACAGGATCTACACCCGAATCCTCTCCAGCCTTTCAATGGATCCTGTCCGACCACCCTTCAGGAGCCCTTCTGGGCACCCATCTCAGTGTGTACAGATGCCAGGCTCTTGGTCACAAGTTCCTAAACCTTTGGACTCAGCTCTGGGCAGGGCAAGACCTATAGGCAGAGGTCACATGTTTGGAAAGCCCAAGGAACCAAACCCGCAGAATGGGACGGCACAAAGGGTAAGACCATGTCTGGACACTTAGTAGCAGCATATAGCGTGTCAGAGAAAATAGTGGATTTCGGAGTACATAGAAAACTGTGAAGTCTTATATATGAAAATAAAGGTTGGGTGTTTTTTTGTTGTTGTTGTTTGGTGGATTGGGTTTTGTTTTTGTTTTTCCTTTAACAAGTAGTGGTATCTTCTGGGTGAATATTTCAAATTCTAATTGGGAGTCTAGAAAAAGTGCCTCAGAATGAATGTAGATAGATTTGGATAAATGCCTTAGTCCTCTAGCTTCTATAAATATACATATAAATATATAAATGATAGGTTTAAAGATACATAGTTTGAGTGTATCTTTCCTGAATGTTTAGATTTTTATTCTGGATTTGGCTCTACAGTATTGGCAGCCACTCCTGCCTGTAAGGTAATAATAGTTAAGAGTGGCTCTTATTTTAGAAGACTCTTTGCCCAAATCTTTTTATTTTTATTTTTTTATTTACTTTTCTTTGCCCAAATCTTTAAAAAAGAGGATCTTCAGCTATTGCTGCTGCTTGTATTTCCTAATTTTATACAGAAATTTCAAGATGTTATTTGTCTATGATTAATCTAAAAAAATAAAGACTTAGCAAATATAGGGGAAACCTAATAACACAGTATAACAATTTCAAGTAAAGTTGACAGTGTCAAATATAATACTCTGTAAAAAGAAAAATCGATAACAGTAATCTGTATTCTCATTTGAATGAATTGCTTGAGTCTATGTGTGGCAGCTTGAACTAGTGTGACAGCAGTAAACTTTTAAGACTTCTACAGAAAACCAGTAGTAAGTTTTATTGGAGGTTGTTAAAAATCACAACATATACCGGCCCTGGCAGAGTAGATCAGTTGGGCAGTATCCCAATACGTCAGGGTTGTGGGTTTGATCCCCAGTTAGAGCACATAACAAGAATCAAACAGTAAATTCATAAATAAGTGGAATAACAAATGGATGTTTCTCTCCCTCCCTTCCTTTCTCTCTCAAATCAATCAATTAAAAAAGATGATTTTTATTATTTACCAAAACTTTAAGAAAACCATTGTGATTCTGGGGTTTTAAACCGTATCTTGGAATGGCTTTATTCTTTGACTTTCCTCAGGAATCTGTGGGTTTGGTCTCCATGTTCCAAGGACTGGGCCTTGAAACTGTGTCCCAGACCTCTCTGAAGCGGGAAATGCCTTCTTTAGGTATGTAAAACACTAACTTGAGAAATCATGGTAGTATGTAAACTTTCTTTATTCTTAAATTCATATAGTTTATCTTCAGAAAAGTAGCTGTACTTTACAATATGTTCAACTCACAGTTATAGCTGGAGTTTGATCCTTCCATTCAGGTAGAGGCATTTTAGGTCGAGGCTTGACTATCAGTATGGTGCGTAAGGAAAAAGAAGAATCCCATCACACTTTTCTGGATCCATCAGTGTTGGCTGCTGGTGATAGCAAGATGGCAGAGGCCTCCATTGGTTGGAATAGGTGGGTAAATTCCCTTTACAGGGAGCTGTCAAATTTAGCTGAAATGTCTCTGCAAGTCCAAAGGGCAATTCTAAAAAGGTTTGATTAGCTCACAATGCATGGTTTTAAATTAAACAATGGATACTTTTCAAGAGTAGTGAGCAGCTACTGATCCAGTTAATGATTGGAAAAGGGTAAAAAAAGTAGTTCTTCACTGGACACTTCACAGCTTTATTTGCCCTCTTAATAAGTTAACCTGATTGCAGTGGTTCTTTAAGGGAATCAAACTCCCATCTCAATTCTGTTGTGAAAGTTGGCTGAGAGTCAATATTAGGAGCAGTTGGTGGGTGAGTCATATTGGACTTGGAGAGAATCCCAAGGCATGTGTCCCTCTTTCTGGCTCCTCGAGGAAGAGAACATAGACTTGAGGGAATCATTTAGGTGGGGCAGAGATAGAAGTATGATTAAGAAAGTCCTGATTTGCTTCTTTTTAACATTTCAGAATGCTTGGAAGGAATTTGGATGTGCCTATGTTACCGTTAGGAAGAGCAGCTTGTGGTATAGGCAGAGGCATATACAAGGCTCCCAGTGCTATCAGCATGTCTTTTCGGGGTCCTGTCCAACAGCCATTACCACCACCTCTGCCTCCATCCTCATTACACTCTCTGGATCGTCTTTCACTGGGGACTGCAGAGAACAGGGAAAAGTAAGTCAGGAGCTCAGCCTCTCTGCTTGGTAGTGATGTGGAAGGGAGCCTTCTCATCTATATATATAAAAGCCAAATGATTGGAACCATCAGTTGCTATGACATGCACACAGCAGCCAACTGGCCCAATTGGGGCTCTGATTGCCTCTCTCCCAACCTCTGGCAGCCCTTGTCCCTGTCCATCCCCACCCCTGATCGGCCCCCAATCAGCTCTCCCCCTCCAATGGTGGGGCCTGCCAACCTCCTCTCTCCTCCCCCCCCCCACCAGTCTGGCCCCTATCGGCCTCCATTGGGGCAGGCTGGCCAGACCCCACCCGTGCACAAATTCATGCACTTGGCCTCTAGTCCTATATAATAAAAGGCTAATAAGCAAATAGACCGAACAGTAGAATGACTGGTTGCTATGATGCACACTGACCATGAGGGGGCAGATGATCAACATGAGCTGCCTTCTGGTGGTCAGTGTGCTCCCATGGGAAACACCGCTCAGCCAGAAGCCCAGCTCGTGGCTAGCGAGTGCAGGGGTGGGTGGCGGAGCCTTTCCTGCCTCCAGACAGTGCTAAGGATGTCTGACTGATGGCTTAGGCAGGGAGCAGGCCTAAACTGTCAGTCGGATGTCCCCTGAGGGCTCCCAGACTACAAGAGGGTGCAGGCTGGACTGAGGGACACCCCTCCAAGTGCACAAAGCCTTTAGTGTCTCTCTCTATACACACACACACACACACACACACACACACATACATATACACACATACACACACATATATACATAACACACACACACATACATATGTGTATATGTATAGATATATGCCTAAGTGACCATTCAACCAGTCACTGATATGCACTGACCACCAGGGAGCAGATGGGCTCATTACTTGCAGCTGCTTCTTGGTAATGGGCATGCTGGTATTGCCCTAGGATAGGTGTGTGGAGATCACAGCAGAGCAGTAGTGAGCCTATTGAACAGTGGTGGCAGCAGGTGCAGTGGGGCCAGGATGAGCAGGCGTGGTGCCCAGCGCGGCCCAGGCTCCTCTCCGGCTGCCTACAGCTTCATGCACTGCTATATCCCTTGGGAGTTGTTGGACTGCCGATTTTGGCCCGATTCCCACAGGGCAACTCGAGGAACTCCACTGATGCACAAATCTGTGCTCTGAATCCTATAAAATAAAAGGCTAATATGCAAATTGACCAGATGGTGGAATGACCAGTTGCTATGATGCACACTGACCACCAGGGGGCAGATGCTCAATACCGGAGCTGCCCCCTGATGGTCAGTGCACTCCCATAGGGGGAGCACCACTGAGCCAGAAGCCAGGCTCATGGCTCTCCTGCCTCTGTGGCAGCACTAAGGCTGTCTGACTGATGTTATCAGTTGGACATCCCCCAAGGGTTCCTGGACTGTGAAGAGGGTGCAGGCTGGGCTAAGGGGACCCCCCCCCGAAGTGCACAAATTTCGTGCACTGGCCTCTAGTAGTAGTATAAACATTGTTTCTGTTGTGTTTGAAGTCCTCCCTGGGTTATCAGTATTGCAAGGTTGTTCATTTTGTTTTTTGCTCATGGGGAGAATGACAGAGGTGGGACAATTCTGATGAAGTGAAATGGGATTAATGATATAGAGATAGTTTGTACCAGTGAGTAGACTCAGCAATTCATTTTCCTCCTATAGAATGCATTCTTGTATTCTTAGGTTAGCTGGCCTAGTTTATCCTAGTAATATTACTAGGATAAATAGGATACCTTGCTTCTTTAATTAGAGATTGCTACTCATTTATCTACTAGCCTTCAAAGCTTGCTTTTGTATGTCTCAATTCTTGCTTTGTGTATCTGTAAGCAAAGTGTAAAATACTACTTTTCCCTATCTTATTTGTGTGTATGTGTATGTGTGTGGTTTTGTTTTGTTTTGTTTTGGTATGTGTGGGTGCTTTTGTTTATTTTCCAGAGAGCTTTTTGTGAAGCAGGGATCAAAAGGAATACCTCAACCTTTGGGATTGAATCTTATCAAAATACAGTGTCATAATGAAGCAGTTTATCAATATCATGTGACTTTCAGGTATTCACAGTTTTTTTTTCCTCTCTATATTGTTCACTTCTTAGCAGTAATGAAATCATTCCCCTGGAATAGCTGAAATATATTTTTTAAAATATATTTTATTGATTTTTCACAGAGAGAAGGGAGAGAGATAGAAAGTTAGAAACATCGATGAGAGACATCGATCAGCCACCTCCTGCACACCCCCTACTGGGGATGTGGCCGCAACCAATGTACATACCCTTGACGCTCTATCCACTGAGCCAAACCAGTTTTGGCTAGCTGAATTTTTTTTGTATAATTTCTGATAAACTTTTTCCCTCACCCCCAGAATAATGCATGTACTTGGATCCTTGCAATAAGTTTAAGGTTAACTTATTTATTTATCTAAATTACCAATTCAGACTTTAACTTAATAGGTGCAGTTTTATTCATGAGATTAGAGGTAATTTCCTGTAAAGTTAATGGAGCTTAAGATTAGGACCTTGTACTTATATAAACCCCTTCCAAACCTTTTAACTTACTTTGTATCTACAATTTTGTATTCCTCTTCTTAAAGATTCACTCTCCCCCAGTGATATAATATACATATCCCATAAAACCTAGATTCTCCCTACATGAGCCTCATATCAATATTTGACAGCTCTTACCCTAGCCGGTTTTGCTCAGTGGATAGAGCGTCAGCCTGCGGACTGAAGAGTCCCAGGTTTGATTCCGGCCAAGGGCACATGCCTGGGTTGTGGGCTCGATCCCCAATAGGGGGCATGCAGGAGGCAGCCGATAAATTATTCTCTCCCATCATTGATGTTTCTATCTCTCTCTCCCTCTCCCTTCCTCTCTGAAATCAATAAAGAAATATATTTAAGCCCTAACTGGTTTGGCTCAGTAGATAGAGAGTTGGCCTGTGGACTGAAAGGTCTCAGGTTTGATTTTAGTCAAGGGCATGTATCCTAGTTGCAAGCACATCCCCAGTAGGAGGTGTGTAGGAGGAGGCTGATCAATGTTTCTCATTGATATTTCTGATTCTCTCTCCCTCTTCTTCTCTGTAAAAATCAATAAAATATATATTTTAAAAAAGAAATATATTTAAAAAAAATTTTGACAGCCCTTCAGTGACGGTCTAGGGCAGTGGTCGGCAAACTCAGTCAACAGCGGCAAACCGCTCTAAGGTTAAATTGGAGGGTGAGAAAATCAGAGAAAGTAACTTTAATGTTATATCAATAACTTTAGACTGAATGTACTTTCTTAAAATTAAAAATTCATATTAGCAGGAGGTTATTAGCTGGAATTGTGAAAATGAGTGTTTTGGAATATCTGTGGAGAAAATGGGAAGGTGGAATACTGATTTTTGAAGGACAATTGCTAATTGATACAAGAGGAAGAAGTAGAGTGAAAGAGAAGAAAGGAAGTTAGGGGAAAATACCCTGAAGATAGGTTATAAAAACCAAAGGAAGGGCCCATTTGAATGGAAAACAAGTGGTTGACTTTGGTTATAGAAAAAAAGTTATTAAATTTGCTTCTAAGAGACCCTTGGTAATCTTCTAGTCCTTTGTTAAAGTTATGAAGAAAAAACTAACAGAACAAAAGAGAGCATAGAAATAGCCAGTGAATTGGCCATTATTTTAAAAAGTTTGTAAGAGGAATGAGAAATTGAGTGATAATTCAAGAGGGTAGCAGGATTGCTTTACAGATTTCTATGAGATAAGAAAGCAGAGCTGAGCACATATGACAGGTGAATGGAAGTATCTGAGAAAAGAGGGTGAAAATGAACATTGGAGAGTGGAAGGGAATGGGAATGGGCCTGTTCTGGAAGTAAGGGAAGAGGTTGAGCATTAACAAGAAAGAAGAACCTTTTATCTGGAAATGGACTGACAAAATGTTAAACAGAAAAAGAGTATAAGAGTCTTTACAGGTCTCTGTATTGACCAGGAGAAGACATGGATTCTATACATTGAACGATTGTAGATCTGGACCTTTGAGGTTACAATGAGAAGAGGATGCCAGGCCACTGAGAGAATACTGAGCAGATGTGTTAGAGTGGACTGGCCGTACTGTATCTTCCTTGTACTACAGGGAGTCTAGAATGACATCTTTGAATATTATATTCATAAAAATGCATGTATATGAGTTTTTTAAAGAAGCATTTTGAAATATAATGTTAGCATGTGAGTATTTGGTTTTGGGGACAACTATATTGGATTACCACTTTTAATCTTTATTCATGTACTTTAATATGCTTGACTCTTTCAAGCCTTGGATTTGTTTAAACTTCGCAGTTGTAGAACAAGGTTTTGTATTACTGTGAGGTAATGGGACAATCATGGTACAAAGGAGCTACTAGAGTTTTTCATAACTAAGATTCATGGTAATGAATCAATAACAAGTTGAAATTTCTGTGAGTGGAAAAGGTTAGAGTAAAATTCCATAATAAAGTTTTGCTAGAAGGAGAGATCAACCAAAGGACTTGTATGCATGCATATAAGCCTAACCAATGGACACAGACATCATAGGGGTGAGGGCATGAATGGGGAGGGGGGGGGATAAAGAAGGTAATGGGGGAATGAGTACACATATGTAACACCTTAATCAGTAAAGAAATTTAAAATAAAGTTTTGCTGGAATGTAGCCATACTTACTGGTTTACATAGCTTTTATGCTATATTAGCAGAATTGAGTAGTTGTAGCAGAGACCATATTGCCGGTAAAGCCTAAAATATTTACTGTCTGTCCCTTTACACAATAAGTTTTTTGACTTTGTGGTCAAAACTGGAAGAATGTATACTAAGAATGTATAATATGCTTAGACATTTATCTCTGGTGGGTGGGATTATGGGTTTTTATTTTTTATGAGCAAGTGTGCTTGAGTCAAAGTTCTTTTTCAGTCAAGTATAGTATTTGAATTTTTGATATGACCACTAGATGGAGCAGGAGTTACATAGCTGTTTGAATCAAATTGAAATAAAATCCTCTTTATTATTTTCTAGTCCCACTGTGGAGTGCAAAAGCATGAAGTTTGGCATGTTGAAGGACCATCAAGCTGTCACTGGAAATATCACTGCCTTTGATGGATCCATTCTCTATCTACCTGTTAAACTTCAACAAGTGAGACCTGAAAGTGTTCTGGTGCTTTGAATGATGTCAAATCATAAACTTCCTGAATATTTGAGTTGTACTTTCCTATTCTTAGAGGGAAGTTAAACTTCTCTATAACAAAGAAATGACAAACTGAGAAACTTTTACATTTATGTCTTCATGAAGTCTCTTACATAAGAGATGTGGTTGGAGGAAGCTTTTGACTTCAGTGACAAAGAATGGTTTAAGGTTTCATATATTAAAAAAAAACCTATTTAGATATTTCAGGGTTTTCTGGGACACAGTTGGATTAGGTTAGGGCTTGGTAGTATTGTCATTACTGTTTACTTGCATATATATATTTATTCATTAGGTTCTTGAGTTAAAAAGTCACAGGAAAACCGATGGTGCAGAGATCAGCATTAAGATTCAGTTGACCAAGATCCTGGAGCCCTGTTCTGACTTGTGCATTCCCTTCTACAATGTTGTTTTCCGTCGGTGAGAAAACAGCTGACGTTTTACTTTCCTTAACCTCAGTCTTGTATTTGTAACAATGCTCTTCAAGAAGCTTAGATGGCCCTAAATGGTTTGCTCAGTGGATAGAGCGTTTGAGGACTGAAGGGTCCCGGGTTCGATTCTGGTCAGGGGCATGTACCTTGGTTGCGGGCACATCTCCAGTGGGGGGTGTGCAGGAGGCAGCTGATCGATGTTTCTCTCTCATTGATGTTTCTGACTCTGTATCCTTTTCCCTTCCTCTTTGTAGAAAAATCAATAAAATATATTTTTTTGGGGGGGGGAAGCTTAGATGGTACTACTCTACAAGTGTATATAGATGAGTTGAATGATACCGAGACTAAGTTACTCAGAAGATATCTCCAGTGATTTATCAGATTTGGATATGTGAAAGTAGTTAGATAGGGGATGGGCTTAGGAACTTTAAAAAATGGGTGTTTAAAGTGCATATTTAATGGTACAAGTGATGGGGGCTACTTGGAGAGGTAGTGGGTAAAGAATTTGCTGGAATAATTTTTTTCCAAGTCCCTTGAATTTTTGGATGAAGATAGCTCATAATTTTTAAACTTTTTTTTAACACTCCCTAATTTTCATGTTGTTATTTCCAAACCACCTCTTTTTTAATGAAACACAGAATCTAATTTCTATCTAGTAAGCTGAACTGCCAGGAACAAACATAATTTTCTTTGCCAGACTGTTATTCACAAATTTAGAAACGGTCTCTCTTGCATGCATTTTTGTTAATGGTGAAAGTAATATAGATTGAGTCTGGAAAGTCAACTCAATTTTTGGTTACATATTAACTAGGAAAAGCTATAGTCCAGTGGTCAGCAAACTCATTAGTTAACAGAGCTAAATATCAGTAGTACAACGATTGAAATTTCTTTTGAGAGCCAAGTTTTTTAAACTTCTTCTGATGCTACTTCAAAATAGACTTGCCCAGGCTGTGGTATTTTGTGGAAGAGCCACACTCAAGGGCCAAAGAGCTGCATGTGGCTTGCGAGCCGCGGTTTGCCGACCACTGCCAGTCAGTTACATATATCCCAAGGTAAATGTCATGGCAATTTTTCTCATTCTTTTGTCAAGAGTGTTCTCATGATAAAAGCTATATTGTACAAGGGACATTAATATTTCAGACCCTTTAGGCTTCCAAAGGAAATGTAAACTAAAAGTAATGCAGCTTAGTTTTTTTGATTATTCTACTAGAAAACCCATTCTTGCTCTTTATTTCAGGGTAATGAAACTTTTAGATATGAAGCTTGTGGGGAGAAACTTCTATGACCCGACGAGTGCTATGGTACTGCAGCAACACAGGTTGGTGGTTTCCTCTTCCTCACTTGTCAATGTTCTGGAAAGAAATTTTTCATTGAAACCATCATATTAAAAATGTCAGTATTTTATGATAGTGAATATAATTTACCGGTTAAATCTCTTCTATAGTTTAGTATTTTAGTAAGTTTACAATGATGTTGATTTAATAGAATTTGTTTCCTGGTACTTTAATAATAATAAAGGACAGTATCCAAGTATTATCTCAGATGGGAGCATGGAAGTGTCTGTGCTGCTTTTAAACCTTGAGGTAAAGTCCATCTATCTTTTCAGATTGCAGATCTGGCCGGGCTATGCAGCTAGCATTCGGAGGACAGATGGTGGTCTCTTCCTGCTAGCTGATGTCTCTCATAAGGTCATTCGCAATGACTCTGTGCTGGACGTCATGTGAGTGATGGTGGGAGCAACCTATAACAAGCTAACAGTTTTCTGAAAAGCTCAGTAATAGCTGGTAGTAATACATAATAGCCATTGTTCTCATTGGGTTTTAAATTGTAGAACAAATGAAGAATGATGAATGGAAGTGTACCTCCATCTAAGATAGAGGGGTAATTGTGTTTAAGTCTGGTTAAGAAGATTTGGTTTGGAAGAGAGAAGCCAAGATGGTGGCATAGGTAAAAACCTACACTGCTGCCTCGCACAACAATTTCAAAACTACAACTAACAGAACGGACATCATCCAGAACCACAGAAAAGCTGGCGGAGTGGAAATTCTACAACTAGAGGGAAAGAGAGGGGCTCACGGAGACCCAGAGGAGTTGCAAAAGCTGAGATACGGAGACGCACACGTGGAGAGAGCGGGTGCCGGAGAACCTGGCTGGCCTTCTCTGGCAGGAGGGAGATGGAGACTCTCAAAGGCATTGAACTCCTTATCCTACGACACTAAACCCCTGATCCAGCCGAAACTCATTTGGGGAGGAGTTTGGACTGTGAAGGGGGAGAAGTGCATCGAAATTTAGGGGAGTCGCAAAAGATCAGAAGTCTGGTGGTGCGCACGGCACTGTGCTGCAGGGGGACAGACTGCTGATTATGCCGCTGGCTTTCACGAGTGGGCGGGAGACAGACCCTCCCAACTGTGCCACTTCTAACTTCACTAAACCCCAGTTTCAGGCGAAACCCTGGGGACCCAGACTCATGTGGTCCCGTAGCACGGGGGAGCCGGAAAGGCAGCAGTCTAGAGGCACTGCGAGAGAGCGTGTGTGCACAGGGACTGCTCCAGCAATTGCCCAGTCACGTGAGACTCGGGCCGTGAAGGGCAGGCCCAACTGGAAGGCAAGGCGGTCCCTTAAGCCCTGAGACTCCACCTATCCCAAGCTCAAGAGAGGCTTTTGCGGTTTTTCAAGTCTGGTTATCATAAGGCTGAATCCAACACAGAAGTTCTCCCAGCATAGTGAAAATGCCAAGACAAGGGAAGGGATCACAAACAAAAGAAATGGAAGAAAAAAAACGACTGGATATAGAGTTCAAAGCCATGCTTACAAGGTTTTTCAAGAATATGTTAGAAAAGATGGATAAATTTATCAAGTCCCAAGAGGAGATGCAAAAGGACCAACTAGAGATGCAAAAGATCCAACTAGAGATGATAAAGAACCAAATAGAAACTAAACATACACTGTCTGAAATAAAAAATATTACACAGAGACCTAACACCAGACTAGCGGAAGGCAAGAATCAAGTAAAAACTTTGAAATATAAAGAATCAGAAAACACTCAACTGGAAAAGCAAGAAGAGAAAAGAATCCAAAAATGTGAAGATAATGTAAGGAGCCTCTGGGACAGCTTCAAGCGTATCAACATCAGAATTGTGGGGGTACCAGAAGAAGAGAGAGCAAGATACTAAAAACCTATTTAAAGAAATAATGACTGAAAACTTCCCACATCTGGTAAAAGAAATAGACTTACAAGTCCAGGAAGCACACAGAACCCCATATAAAAGGAATCCAAAGAGGACCACACCAAGACACATCATCATTAAAATACCAAGAGCAAAAGACAAAGAGAGAATATTAAAGGCAGCAAGAGAAAAACAGCACCCATACGACTGTCAGCTGATTTATCAACAGAAACGATGCAGGCCAGATGGGAGTGGCAAAAAATATTCAACGTAATGAAGAGCAAGAACCTACAACCAAGAATACTCTATCCAGCAAAACTATCATTCAGAATTGAAGGGCAGATAAAGAGCTTCACAGATAAGAAAAAGCTAAAGGAGTTCATCAACTCCAAACCAGTATTATATGAAATGCTGAAAGGTACTCTTTTAGAAGAGGAAGAAAAGGTAAAAGATAAAAAATTATGAACAACAAATACATATCTATCAACAAGTGAATCTAAAAATTAAGTGAATTAAAAATGTGATCAACAGAATAAACTGGTGAATATACTAGAATCAGGAGCACAGAAAGGGAGTGGACTGATAATTCTCAGGGGGAAATGGGGGAGTGGGATACACAGAGTGACTGAACAAAAATCATACACCTATGGACTCATCAATGGGGGGGGAAAGTAAGGGTAGAGGGAGGGGTGGGGGCGGAGTGGAGAGGAGCTATGGAGGAGGAAAAAGACAAATGTAATCTGAATAATAAAGATTTAATAAAAAAAGATTTGGTTTAATACACACACCCTAAGTTTTTGTTTAAGTTTGTTATTGTAGCAAATATGTACAGTAGTAAGTATAGATGTATATAATTTGTAATAGCTAATGAAGTGCATCTGTGATTCATTTTTTAAACTGTGTACTTAGAAATGGAATTATTTGATGAAAAGACTGAACTTTTTAAAGACTTGAAATTAACCCTATATAATAAAGAGTTAATATGCAAATTGACAATCACTCCAACACACAAGATGGCCACCCCATGTGGTCAAAGATGGCTGCCCCCTATGTAGACACAAGATGGCCGGCAGAGGAGGGCAGTTGGGGGCAATCAGGCCTGCAGGGAGGACTGTTGGAGGGATCCAGGCCTGCAGAGGAGGGCAGTTGGCAGGGACTAGGTCTGCAGGGGTGGGGGTTTGGGGGGGACCAGGCCTTCAGGGGAGGGCAGTTGGGGGCAACCAGGCTGGCAAGGGAGGGAAGTTAGGGGTGACCGGACCAGGAGGAGAGGGCAATTGGGGATGACTAGGCTTTCAAGGGAGGACAGTTAGGGGCGACCAGTCCTGCAGGGGAGAGTAGTTGGGGGCAACCAGGCCTGCAGGTGAGGGCAGTTGGGGGTGACCAGGCTGCAGGGAAGGGCAATTAGAGGCAATCAGGCCAGCAGGGGAGCATTTAGGTGTCGATCAGGCTGGCAGGGGAGTGGTTAGAGGTGATCAGGCTGGCAGGCAGGCAAGCAGTTGGGAGTAAACAATCCTGGATTGTGAGAGGGATGTATGAGATTGGAGAGAGTACAGGCTGGGCTGAGGGACACACCCCGGGCACGAATTGTGTGCACTGGGCCTCTATAATAATAAGAGAATAATATGCTAAATAGACTGGACAGCTGAAAAATCTTCTGGATGTCATTCCAAATATCCTTCCAGATGAAGTCGCAGCAGCAGGAGCAGAAGTAGTTGCCTTTTAGATATATTTTAAAGTAGCGCCCCGAAGGGTCCCAGTTTCATTTTCAGATCAGACAGGTAGGTAGAGGCAATTGGGGCAATGAGGCAGACAGGCAAGTGGTTAGGAGCAATCAGGCAGGCAGGCAGTTGAACATCCCCCAAGGGGTCTCGGTTTGTGAGTGTGTGCAGGACGGGCTGAGTGGACCCCCAACCCCAATGCATGAATTTAGTGCACTGGGCCTCTAGTATTTAATATAACAAGATATTTAGATATATATTTGACAAATTACCCTCTAAAAGTTCAGTTTATTTTCCCACCAGCTGTGTACAACTACTGAGTGTTAATAGGTTTATAAATCTCTGTTTTATCTGATAAATTTATTCATTCCTTTACTCAGCTTCAGTTGTGTACCACAGTCTTGGGACATATCAGTTAACAAAACAAAGAAAGATCCTTTCCCCATGGAAGTTATATTGTAGTCAACTTAGATAAATAATAAGCATGGTAAGTAAATTGTATAGTATTAGAAGTGATGAGAGCTACTGAAGAAAGAACAGGTAGGACACAGGATGGGAGAGATGAGGTGTACTAGAGGCTGGGTGGTGAGGGAGTGGAGTGCTGTAATTTTAAGTCGAGTAGTCAAGCTCATTTGAGCCAACTCTTACAGCAGTTAGCTGGGTGAATATATGGGTAAAGGGAATTTTGGCAGAGGGACAGCTGGGGTAAAGGCCTTAAAACAGAAATATGCCTGGCTCATTCCAGAAGAGGAAGGGAAGCCAAGGTGGTTAGACTAGAGCGTGGTCAGAGTAGTGGAAGGAGGGAGCAGATGGAGGGGTAACGACAGAAAGTTCTGTAAGGCTAATGTAAAGATTTTAGCTTTTATCTGGAGTGAAATACAGGCCTTGTATCCAAGCAGTATCATGGTGTAGTTGAGTGTAAGGACAATAAACTAATAGGATGGGGAAGAAGTGGGGAGACCAACCAGGAGGCTGTTGTAACCCAGTGGAGGTGCTGAGAAGTAGTTGGCTTTTAGATATATTTTGAAAGTAGCGCTCAGTCCATTTCCTGACTGGTATGGGGTGTAAAAGGTTAAGGATGGCTAAAACTTTTTTGGGTTAATTTGTAATGATTTCTTCTATCTCTTCTTGATCACTAGGGTCTCTGTCTCTTTCTCTCACATATACACCCAGCTCTAGTTTATTCCTAGCATGTAGTAAATGTTCAAGAATACTAATAAGCTTTGGTCAGCAAGCACAGTAGTTAGAGTGTTGACCCATGCCCTGAAGGGTCCCAGGTTCTTTTTCAGTTAAGGGCACATATGTGGGTTGCAGGTTCCCTGTCCCAGCTGGGGCTCCTGAAAGAGGCAACCAATTAATGTGGGTGTCTCATATCGATGTTTCTCTCTCTCTCCTCTTTTCCCTCTCTCCCTTCTCTCTCTAAAATCAATGGGAAAAATATCCTTCATTGAGGATTAATAACAACAACAAAAAAGAATGCCAAAAAAAAAAATAGGTATCTTGCCCTGGCTGGCATGGTTAAATGGTTAGAGCATAAGCCTGTGACTGGAGGGTCATGGGTTTGATTCCCAGTCAAGGGCTAGTTCGATCCCTGGCCCTGGTCTGGTCACATGCAGGAGGCAACCAATCGATGTACAGTGGTACTTCGACATACGAGTGCCCTAACATGAGATTTTTGAGATACGAGCTGTCGAGAGAGCGATTTTTTGCTTTGAAATACGAGCAACATTTGAGATACGAGTAATCGTGCAGATCGGCTGGCTGCACACGACCCACCAGTTTACCACAACTCGAGTGTCTCATAGTTTCCCAAGCCTCAGTCAGTGTGCTTGTTTACCTCGTTGTCAAAGCATCTTTTGTGCATTTACATACTTTATCACATTTCTTTTTATAACCATGGGTCCAAAGAATGCGAGTGGAAAGGTCAGTGCTCAGAAGAGGATGATGTCTATTGAATTAAAGCCTGAAATCATAGAAAAATATGAGCAAGGTGTGCGAGTGGCTGACTTGGCGAGGCAATACGGGCATAGTACTTCAACGATATGCACTGTGCTTAAACAGAAGGAGTTGATAAAGGGTATAACGCCAGCTAAGGGTGTTACAATAATTTCTAAGCTCCATAGCTCTCTCTATGAAAAGATGGAGAATCTACTGATGGTGTGGGTGATGGAGAAGCACCTTAAAGGAGATACATTAACATGGCACCATATGTGAGAAGGCGCGAGCGATTTACGGTGATTTGCTGGAGCAGACCCCACGCACTTCCACGGTCGAAGCATCGAACGACTCATTTAAAGCCAGTAGAGGCTGGTTTGATAACTTCAGGAAAAGGTCTGGCATTCACTCCATCGTCAGGCATGGTGAGGCAGCAAGTTCGGATGTGAAGGCAGCTGAGGATTACCTCAAAACTTTTTCCGAACTGATAGAAGCCAAAGGATATATCCCCCAGCAAGTCTTCAACTGTGACGAGACAGGGCTTTTCT
>PVJN01041561.1:0-18651 GCA_004026805.1 Lasiurus borealis | reverse complement strand
TCCCTGTCAGTGCTGTATATCACTTTGAGATATATACCATATTAGCAGAAAGAACTGAATTATATTGCATTCATGATGCAATTAAACACTTCACTAGGAATCAATGTAAAACTGATGAGGCCTGAAAGTAGTGCATATGGCTTAGAACATTATAAAACATTACCTTCACTCAAATCCTTTTCAGTAGCAATTTAAATCTTCTTACAGTTACTGCTGCCAATGGTAAACCATCTACTGATTCATAACAGTGCATGGTAACGAATGAATTTTTTTAAAAATTTATTCAACTACTAAATTACCCATGAAACTGGAATAGCTGACAGGAGTAATCTGAATTATTATTAGCTCTGCAAGTATTCTGCATTAGCCAATTTAAAACCACGGTTCTCAGGCAGGAACCAGTTAGTACAGCCAGAGTGTTAAATGACTGCAATAGTTCTTCATTTTACTGCTGCTTACATTTAAAGGTCAAGAGATAAAAATTACATATGACTCCAAACATAAGAAGGGTGTTTATCTTTTTCTACGAATCGGGTCAGTTGTAAACTTTAAAACACATTTGAGATGCAATTGTACAAACTCAAAGGCCTTTGGAATATTTAGAAATCAGAAGGCTAGTGTGGGGGAATTTCTTCTCCCTCCTCAATCACTGTAGCCTCGTGGTCTTGAAACTTGTCCCCCTCCCCCCCACCTTCTCCTGCCCGCAAATAATCTAGTCCGTATTTTTCCTCTCTGACCTTCACACGCCCCCAAGCTTTTCCCAGAGCTCAGGCACCTCTGGAAGGATCTCAAAGCCACAGTAGGAGGAAGTCACAGGAGTGGGAGTTCCCCCCCTACCAAGAGGTCATTTGGCCCACAGCCCTCTGCCTTCTGCCAGGGGCAGCAGCAAGACTGAATCTTCAGAGCCCCTTACTCTCTTCCTGTCCATGGCCGCTATCCATGTTTTTTCCCCCCTCCAAAGCTCAAGGGAAAAACCAAAGTGAGAGAAAGAAGCAGTTTTCTTCAGGAGTTCAATGTTATCAATGCATGATTGAACAAGGACCATAAAACACCAGCTTCATTTCTTTGTATGGCTCTGCAAGATAGGAACATGGGTTTTGAGCTCTGTAGAAGGAAGAGCTAGGCAAGTTCAAGACATTATTCTGTTTCTTTTTAAATTTCCTTTCTTTGAGGGGAAATGTCCCCCCCCCCTCCTTTAACCACAAAGTTAATATATGCCATTATAAAAAATATCAATGGACAGAGAAGTACACAAAGAAAAAGGTTGGACAGCTCTATCTTTCTTCTTTGCATTCAGCTATCAACAAGTAATGATTAAGCATCTAATGTGTGCCAGGGACCAGGAGGTATAGCTGTAAACAAAACCATTGGAACACTCTGGAGTCCACCCTTCTGGGCTTTTCTCTATATTCATTTGTTGAAATGTTTTTCAAAAGTGGGATCCCATTCTACTATTTACTTTATTCACCCAACAAAGTGTTCTCGACACCTTTAACTGAAAGGCTATTCACACCTGTGTGCGGGAACTATGTATCTACCTAAACCTGCATGGACATTTTTATGCTATTATGAGCCATTTTACAAATAAACATTATTCAAGCTACAAGTAACGATGTGCCCAGTCTATGTTTAAATAGATGTTCAACTTGTTTGGGCAAGTTAAGGATGGGTGTGTGTGAGTGTGTGTGTGTGTGTGTGTGTGTGTAATGAGGACACTCCTGTGAAAAAAATCTTTCATTGGGCAGAGAAAGCACTCGTGCCCCCTTCACCCCCTCAAATGATCTTTCGCACACAAGATGCTTTCCATAGACTGATGTAGCATTAAAATGTGAGCACTCACAACATATGAGCAGCAGCAGCACGAACATCTGCTATTTGCAGGCTGGCAAATCCACCTTGGTGAAAGTAGCAGCAACTGCCCAATCTCTTTGCTACCAGGAGGCCCCCAATTAAACCAGTGGGTCCAACCAGGGTGATTCTGCCTCCTGGAGAACGTTTGGTAATGTCTGGAGACATTTTTGGTCATCTCACTTTAGGGAAAGGGTGCATACTACTGGAATCTAATTGAGACCAGGGATGCTATAAAACACTCTACAATGCACAGGATTCTCCCCTATCTCCCCACTCCCTGCCCTGTGAAAGGATTATCCAGCCCAAAATGTCAATAGTATCAAGTTCAATCTTACTCTAATCAAAGTCTAAAGCAGTTTAGGTTGGTATGGTTGACAGACTGAATTTTGGACAGGCTATATTCAAGGCCTAGTTCAGCCACTGGCTAACTGGGCAACCTTGAACAAATGACTTAACTTCTCTGCACCTTGGTATTATTAATGTCCTTACCTACTTATTAAGAGCATCATTCAGGGATTACATTAAATAATCTGTGTTAATTATTATTATTAACAGTAGTAGTGTTCAGTGGCATTACCACTATTCATCCTGAAAAACTGAAAAGCAATGTGCACTGAACGCTAGCTAACTCTCCAAGCCCCTGGTAACCAGCATTCTACTTCCATCTCTATGAATGTGATTCCTCTACCTGCCAACCATACAGTATGATACAACAGAATCATACAGTGTTGGTCCAGGTTCTCCAGATTTATCCATGTTACAACATGTGATGAGATTTCCTTCCTTTTGAAGGCTGAATAGTATTCCATTGTATAAATACACCACACTTTATTCATTCATTTGTCAAAGGGCACTTGGAGGTCTGATTCTGGAGTAAAACTCTGGCCTTCATGTAGATAGCAATGTAGTACCAGATTTGTTACTAACCCTCTCTGACTCTGGTGAATTTTCTGTAAAATGGGATGAGTATTTATCTGAGGCAAATAGTACAGACTGCCCACCCAAAACTATCCCAACTCGCTCTGATTGACATAACAAAGTACCACAGAGTGGGTAGCTTAGACAACAGAAATTATGTTGCTCACAATTCTGGAGGCTACAAGTTGCAGATCAAGGAATAAGCAGAGTCTGTTTCTTTGAGGCCATTCTCCATGGCGATTTTCCTTGTGTCTTCATGTGGTTTGCCCTCTGTACATATATGTCTGTGTCCTAATTTCCTCTTCTTATAAGGACACCAGTCCTATTGGATTAGGGCTCAATACAATGACCCTATTTTAATTTAATCCAGTTAAAGGTAAAAATAATTACCTCTATCTAAATATAACCACATTCTGAGGTTACTGGGGGATTAGGACTCCAACACATGAATTTTGAAGAGACATAATTCAACCCATAATCAGAGGCTGGAAAGCTACAGAGTTTGATTTCCCAGCCTCTCTTGTAGCTTCAAGTGGCCAGTGAGAGTTCTAGACAATGAGAGGAAGATTAGATATCCCTAAGGAGGACTCTGCTTCACAAATTAAAAGATAGAATTCTCACTAGAAGTAAACCTTTTCCCCTCTGTCCCTTTGGTATTCCCTTCTTATTTCTTCCTGACCTACAGACATGAGACCGAGTTGGAAGAAGAATGGCCATCTTTCAGTTATGAGGATGAAAGCCAAGATGATGAAATGGAAAGACAAAAGAATCACCTGCCTGTGAACTTTGTTATGTGAGAAAAACAAAAACCTCAAGATGTCCTTCAGTAGATGAATAAATAAACAAACTCTGGTACATCCAATCAATGGAGTATTTTTCACTGCTAAAAAAAAATGAGCTATTAAGCCAGGAAAAAACATGGCGAAAACGTAAATGCATATTACTATGTGAAAGAAGTCCATTTGAAAAGGCTACATACTGAATGATTCCAGCTATGTAACATTTTGGAAAAGGCAAAACTCTGGAAATAGTAAAAAGATCAGTGGTTGTCAGGGGTTTGAGGTGGGGATGAATGAATCCACAGAACACAGAGGATTTTTAGGGCAGTATAAACACTCTGTATGGTACCATAATGATGGATACATGACATCATATATATGCCCAAATCTATAGAATGCACAAAACCAAAAGTGAACTCTAATATAAACTATGAATTTTAGGTAATGATGTGTCAACGTCGGTTCACTGATTGTAACAAATGTCCCACTGTGGTGTGGGATGTTGACGTGGGAGACTGTGCATATGTGAGGATCAGAGGGCATATGTGCACTTGCTGTATGTTCTGCTCAATTTTGCTGTGAATCTAAAATAGCTCTACAAACCAAGTCCATTTCAAAATAAAAAGTAAACCTAATGAATTAAAGTACCACTTTCAGTTACTTGTCGCTGAATACATTCCTCACAGGACAAACCTCAGAGGGCCCTGGGGCCATCGGCTGGGCCCCATAAGGGTAGAGGGGAACGCACGTGTTAAGACATGAAAGCCAGTAAAGCCTGGCCAGACAGTATATGAGATCACAGATCTTGTGTGGGCCCTTGTGCCCTGATAATCTGGGGGAAGGTGGTGGGTGGTCAAAGAGATTATATTTATGGCTCAGAAGAACTTTTGGGAGAGCTGGAACTCAAACTCAAGGTCAAGAGGTGCAATTAAAGATGGAGGCCAAGCTGCCCCCAGGGCCTTCCCCGACATCATTCTTTCCCAAGATCCCAACAGAAGACTCTGCCTTGCTTATTCCAGGGACACAGAAATCTTTCATAAGACAACGGTATAACCAGAGTCCAGTACCCAGCTATTCACAGCCTGACTCAGCAACAAAAGCTGCGTCCATCCATGGCGCACGTTTTCCCCAACTTTCAGACAGTTGGATAAATATCTTTGGACAGACCCAGGAATTTCACCCCTAACTGCTGCTTTCAACAGCTCCACACTGCAAAAGGGATTCAAGCACAGCTCAACCCATGGAGGTGGTGGTAAGGGCATTCATTCGTTCATTTGTTCATTCACTCATTCATCTTTAAGCATTTAGAAATTTCAAAAGGGATGCTGGGAGCCCAGAGGTGAGCAGGATGAGACTGTGACCTAATGGTATTCTCAGAGAAGTGCTGGAGAAGGAAGTGCACAGGTCTCCCATTATGTGTGCTGTGCTCCTGTGGAGTGCAGCTCAAGGAGGGCTCAAAAAGGGTGGACTTCCGGGAGTTCTGAAAGGCTGACAGGCAACTGAGGCTGTTTATTTAAGCCCCTCATGCCCAGTGGGAACTAGTAAGTCAGTAATTCACTGAGTATTCATTAAGCACCTCTGTGTGCCAAATACCATTTTAGGCATAACCAGAAGTGGGAGTGGGAGACATTCAGTACCCAGTCCCAGCCTTGGAGGAACTCATGATCTTACAGGGGAGGGATTATAAAGCAGCGCAGGCACCAGGCAGTGGTGAATTCACTCTGAGTCACAAACCTGAGAGATGTGAGAATTCAGAGGAAGCCTTTTTTTTTTTTTGGAGGCAGTAGCCATACAGCAGAACCTTAGTTGCTAAGTCAATTTGGACAAACAGCTCCATCTGGGACACACCAAGAAGGCATGCAGGAAATTCAAAGACATTTTGACTAGTCACCTCCAGCCCAACTGGATGAAACCCTCAAGAAGAGAAATTACGGGAGATGTTGACAAAGAGGGAAATTGAGTCCCAAGAGTATCAGAGAATATACCTACATACACATCCCATGCCACCCATGCAGGGAAAGCGAGTGCTGAGCAGCTGCTTAGCACTTGCATGCACATGAATGCAGAAGGAGTCCGGCACTGAGGCCTCAGAAAGAAATGAGCTCCAACTTGGAAAGGAGGCATTGTCTCTTTAAGTGAGCATAACACTGTATCATCCTTTCTCTTCCTATTTTGGGTTTTATTATCAAAGCAGTACAATGTTTATACTAGTGGGTATTACATTTGCCAGAACAATTACAGTATGACAAATGGTACATCAATGTAATCCATCAACTTCGCCAAGACAGGAATCCTTTACTCAGGACTGCCATTAATTCTGCTCTCTCCTCTCTGGGGTCCAGGGCCCATGTAGCCATGACAACGCAGATGACGCCTACTGAGAATGCTAGGGCTCCGTGAAGGATGGGCAACTCCTTAGTGTGCTGGAATTTAACCTCTGACACCTACTTATTAGTCTAAGTTGGAGCAAGAAATTAGATTTTGGGGCTGGAGAAATGCATGGCATTTGGAAAGGGGTGCTTTTTCTCCTTCATCATGTGCAGCGCTGCAGAAGAGAGGGATATACACTTAAGGGTCATGTAGCTGGCCTGCCTCAGGTTGCTGCATAGCAGTTCCAAAGACAGGAGCAAATTAAGGTAGGGATGTTTCAAGTCTCAGTAGCAATGGTAGCTTTTATGGAAAGGAGACAGGGATCCTGGGCACAAGTTACAAAGACATTGAACGTTTGGAGAAATGGAAGGGGACAAGTAATTTTTTGATCTAAATGGAAAGCCTCAGAGATGTCAAAAAAGCAAACACCTATCTAGGAAAGATTATTTGATGCACAAAGGGTTCAGATCCCTTCTGACTAATCAATTCCAGCCCCAAAAGATAGAAATATAATTTCTTGACCCTCTTTCTACATCACCCAGTGGCAGCTTCTTAGAGCAGCTAAATCCCATGGTTAAACATGTCCTCAGACAAAATTGCAGTCATCGGCTGCACATTCACTAAGAGTTTCAGGGTTCCCTGATTCATCCCAACCGGCAAATTACAAGCCGGGAATGGCTTTATAAAATATGAAACAACTGCTGTCAGTTTCTCCATCAGTTCTACATATTTGGCTGTTAAAAAAGGAACCGATAACCACTTTCATAAGGAAAAACAAGAATAAAATCAAAGGGCTCTAATGGAGACAATCTCCAAAGTGCAACAACACAAGCCCATTTCTTTCTTTCTTTTTTTTTCTTCCCTGACAAATCAATCTGGCCATGGTCCAAGGATACAGGCAGGCAGACGGAGCTACCTCACCTGTTTTATTAAGCCATTACCAGAATCATTTTATTCCCATTTATAATGTTCAATACATGGTCTGAAGACTTTTCTAATATAGTAATTAGATGGAACACTAGATAGATGGATTAAATTGGGATGATATTTTATGCCATTGTTCATTGCTTTACAATATTCTGCCTGGCTTCTGAGATACTGAAGTGTGAGCATGTGTATATATAAATGTATCTCTTTTATTTTGGATGGGAAGGCTGTACTTTGCATGTGGCTCATCTCGGTATGAGCATTCCCTTTTGGAAATCTGATGGTAATTTATGAATCATGATAGAACTTGCTAAAAAATGCATCCTACATTCTGTTCCCCTACCCCCAAACAAAGGTTGCCCAAGCATCACCATTGTTGTCATGGTCACTGTAGCCAACATTTACTGGGTGCTTACTAGGACCAGGCATGGAGCTGAGACCTTGACATTCATCAGGAGGTCATATGACTTGGGGGTTCAAGAGCACAGGCCTTGAAATTGCCCAGAATTGGGTTTAAGTCACAGCTCTGCTACTTCTTGCTATGTGACCTGAGGACAGCAGTTTTCCCCACTTGTATAGCATGGTGATAATGTTGATATTCACTTTATGGAACTGTTCTTAGATGCTTAGATACTTAGATGATGCTTAGGGTGGAACTGGACAAAAATTAAATGCTCAATAAATGTCAGCCATTTTTATTATTTTATTTAGCCCAAGGAGATGGCATTATGCTGTTTCCAAATGGGAAAACTGAGGCTTGGAGAAGGGAAACACTTTATCCAAAAGAAAGTGGCAGGCACAAGTATCTGTGTCCAGAAATTGCTCACTTAACAACCACTAAAGATTGTATCAAGAAGTGTGTGTGTGTCCTGGTGTATGAGGGGAATGTTGAGCTAATCCTCTGAGCCCTTAATTTGTACCTAAGATATAGACTTATATTAGAATCTTAATTCTAAGGAACTAAGAAATAAAGGCTCAGGGGTCAACAAAAATGTCTTTTATGTACTATCTCCTCTCATCCCTTGAGATGACACACACACACACACACACACACACACACACACAAATGAAACCAGAGAAATGAGTCCCATGGATGTCACCTGAGATTTCCCCATTCCCTTCTCAGGCACTGTCCCATGTGGGAAAACAGCCACGGAAAAGTCAAACCTAAAACATCATTAAGAGATATGATGCCACTTTATAGCAGAGAAGACTGAGTTCAGAGAGGTGGTATAACCTGCTCCAAATCACACAGGATTTCTGCAGCCCTGGAGCACCACCCAGGCTGTGAAAAGGGCTATCTGATCCTCCTATTTTGATTATTCAAATAGAATCCAATCCTGTTCCTCCAACTTCAGCCTACACCAGCCCACCTTTGCAGGAGCTGTATTTAGGAGTGGCATCCCTCCTCAACCCCCCGTTTTGTATATAAATGAAGAACTCAACTGGATGAATCCTACCACAAAGCTGGAAGCTGACTACTTTTGAAGACCTGTCTTTTCATGGTCAGGAAAATAAAATTACCCTCTGTATACATTTTTCTATACTAAGAAAGGGTTCTTAATTTGATATTAGTACTATAACTCATAAAAAAACCACAACCCTCACCCCTAACCGGTTTGGCTCAGTGGATAGAGTATAGGCCTGCAGACTCAAGGGTCCCAGGTTCAATTCCGGTCAAGGGGGCACATCCCCAGTAGGGGGTGTGCAGGAGGCAGCTGATTGATGTTTTTTTCACATCGATGTTTCTAATTCTCCCTCCCTCTCCCTTCTTCTCTGTAAAAAATCAATAAAATATATTTAAAAAACACACACACACAAAGAAAAACCGCAACCCTCAATAAAAATTCCAAAATCTTTTGCTGCTAGTTCACTCTACAGTAATGGAAAAGTGAGGCATGTCTCCATGTCAATTGTCTCCCATCAGCAAGCTCTGGGAGTTGTTCTCTGCCAAGGAAATCAGGCCACTTGTATGCACAGCCCTACTCAGATGCTTGGAAAGTTGTTGAATGGGTTTCCAGCTCACCTCAATGAGTCTGCTGTCTTTGCAAGTACAGTCCACATGGATGGTCTCAACACTGGAAATATTTCTGTAAGAAGCAAGGCAGGGTTTGGGGAGCTGAACCCAAACAGGAATGAAAAAGAATAGAGAAGTTACTAGAAATGCCAAATCCTGACATTTACTCTGGGCCTGGCCTCATGACCTTTTCCCAACCACTGCTTTTCCCAACCACTCCGTTCATATCCCCATTTTACAGGTAAGAAAATGTAGTCTCAGAGAGGTTAAATGACTTACCCAAAGTCACACAGCTAGTTCAGAGTAGAGCCGAAATTTGAACCCAGGTCTGTCTGATTTTAATACCTAGGCCTATAAATATGAACCACCCTTCAGCACAGTGAAGCGGGGTGGGGGAGAAGGGGTTTTCAAACTTACAATACAAAAGGCAGTTTCTTGGGGGGAAAAATGTTCTTTTGAAATCTTATCCTATTTGAAATGACCTTGAGAAGCTCAGCACTGTGGAAGGAATGGAAGAGCCTATGCAATGAATAAACCATGCCTTTGTTCATTCTTTTGTATAACAGGTTTTCTTACATTAGGTTTTCTTTGCCACAACACAAAAGCCTCCCAAGGAAGGAGAAAGCAAATGACTGGGTGTGAGATATGGTGGAGAGATGGATCAGATAAAGGCAGGAGCTCCCAGTGCTCCAGAAGAGTGCCCTTCAAGGACCCAGGAAGCTTCACCCCAGTGCGGAAGTAGAATAACAACAAGCTCAGTGACTGCGACCTGAAGATAACAGCCCATTCTGGAAACATCTGTGCAGGGGCTCATTTCCTGGATCACTAGGTCTTCCAGGGAGGGAAATTTCACAACTGCCCAGAGACCCACTATACAGACTGTTCCTTATAGAGTCTGAACTTGATGTTTCTTAATAATATTTTAAAAAAATATATTTTATTGATTTTTTACAGAGAGGAAGGGAGAAGGATAGAGAGTTAGAAACATCGATGAGAGAAAGACATCATCGATCAGCCACCTCCTGCATGCCCCCTACTGGGGATGCGCCCGCAACCAAGGTACATGCCCCTGACAGAAATCGAACCTGGGACCTTTCAGTCCACAGGCCGATGCTCTATCCACTGAGCCAAACCGGTCTTGGCTGAACTTGATGTTTCTTGCTGCAGCCAGACCTCACCTCCTTAGAGAAATTTCTATGATGACAATACTACTTTATCTAGCCTATTCTTTGCCAAGGTAGGAAGAAGGGGCTCTTGGAATGTTTTAGATGAGCAAACTGAGGACTATACATGGGAAGGTATTTGCCTCGAGTCACACAGCAAGTAAGAGTTACACTTTCCCCAGCATGAGCACGCCTTTCTTCACCTGGAGGGCTTCAAGGGGTGGGAGGAAATTTTTACATCTCAGGGGATTCTTACACCAAGTCCCCTTTACCATCCTTCTCTCCTCCATTTAATCCATCATAAATCCCCAACATTCTCCTTCCTAGATGTCTCCTAATTTGGGTCCTTTCACCTCCACTATCCTTATAGCTGTGCTCACTGGGCCTGTCACAATCTCTCACCTGGATCACGAGCCTAGCTTCTTCTTCCTTTATTTTTTTTTTAAATTATTTTTTACTGTTTTTTTTACAGAGAGGAAAGGAGAGGGATAGAGAGTTAGAAACATTGATGAGAGAGAAACATGGATCAGCTGCCTCCTGCATGCCCCCTACTGGGGATTGAGCCTGCAACCAAGGTACATGCATATGTCCTTGACCGAAATCGAACCCAGGACTCTTTAGTCCGAGGCCCAACACCCTATTCACTGAGCCTAACCGGTTAGGGCATCAGCCCAGCTTCTCCTTGAGCGCTGCCTCTACACTAGGTCCCTCTAAACTCTTCTCTATGCAGCATCTCAGAAATGTTAGTTTCTATTATAATACCATTTGACCCCAAAAATGGCATCATGCCCATTGATGTTGAGGCTTCGAGAAAGGAAATACTTTTCCTGGGTTATCAAATAAGTAAGTGACAGACACAGATGTCCGTGTCCAGAGTCTGCTCTCAATCAATCACGTCTCCTTTGAAGGAGGGATGCCTCTCCCAAGAAGGTGTCTAAAATCTAAATACAGTAGCTCCCCCTAATCCATGGTTGTGCTTTCCCCGTGGTTTCAGTTATGTGTGGTCAACTGCAGCTTGAAAATATTAAATGGAAAATTCCAGAAATAAAAAAATAATTCATGTTTTTAAATTGTAGGCTGCTCTGAGTAGTGTGATGAACTCTGCACCCTCCTGCTTCATTCTGCCCAGGATGCAAATCATCCCTTTGTCCAGCATATCCATGATATATACGGTACTTGCCAGTTAACTACTCAGTAGCTGCCATTGTTACCAGGCTGACAGTTGTGGTATCGCAGTGCTTGGGTTTAAGTGTCCCTTATTTTACTTAATAATGTCTCATTAACTTCACTTCATTTCATCTTTTCACATACACATTTTATCATTTCATATCATCACAAGAAGAAGGATAAGTACAGTACAAAGTAAGGTATTTTGAGAGACCACATTCCCATAACTTTTTTTAGGGTATATTGTTATAATTATTCTACTTTATTATTAACTACTAGAGGCCCAGTGAATGAGATTTGTGCAATGGAGAGGGGGAGTTTCCCCTCAGCCCGGCCTGTGCCTTCTAGCAGTCTGGGAGACTTTGGGGGATGTCCGACTGACAGCTTAGGCCCACTCCCCAGAAATCCTTAGCACCACTGCATGAGCCCGGCTCCTGTGTTGCGTGTCTGCCCTCTGATGGTCAGTGCGCATCATAGCAACCCACTGTTCCATGGTCTGGTTGATTTGCATATTAGCCTTTTATTATTTAAGATTGTTGTTAAACTCTTAATGTGCCTAATTTAGAAATTAAACTTTATCATAGGATAGGAATAAAGGTAATATAAACAGGGTTCGGTATTATCCCCAGTTTCAGGCATCCATGGGGGTCTTGGAATGTACGCCCCTTTCTCCTCTCACCAACTAAACTAGGACCACTCAGACCAGAGGATCCTTCTCACCTCTGAAGAGAGCCTCCAGCTGACAAAATAAATGTCACATTTACAATCTTCCTTGATCCTTGTAAACAACCTAAAAGAGTACGGCCTATCATATCCTCTGACTCTTCTCTCAGCCCAATGACCCTGGCTTAGGGCAGCTGATAACCTGCTGGAGATTACACAGCATAGAAGATGGACTTAAGTCCAGGCTGGCTTCTGTGGGGGGTAGAATGCTCCTCAAACAGAACCTGAGATGGAGGGAAAGTCCCCAGCAGAGTGTGAGGGAGGCAGGTATGGGCAAGGGCAGAAATTGAGCAGTGAGGTGGGTTAAGCAGGAGTTTAGTCTCTACCTGACCCCAGAGGCAGCTCTGGAGGGTGGTCCTGCCTTGAGGGAAGGGGACTAGGTTGTTGGTCCCCTAAATCAGTCAGTCAATGGCAGGGGGCTGCCTTCAGAATGGGGTGGGATGGAATACCTCTGGGAAGGCAACTACTAGAGGCTGAGAATGCCTTGGAAAAGGGCAGTGGAGAGCTTCTATCGCCCAACTCACAGCAGCTGGCAGTACTGGCAAGTAAGGAGACCAGGGTGCGGGGGGGCACCAACCACATCCTCCACAGATCTATGGTCCTCCCTCTTCCTAGAATTCAACTAAGAAGAGAGCCAGGGTTGGGGATTCCTGCCTAACCCAAAGCTAAACAGGAGCAGGCCATCTTCTCGGAGGGAGACCCTGGGGGCTACTGTGGGAAAGCTGAGGTTCAGGAAGGTTGAGCGCTCTGAATGAGGCCACACAGTGTTCCATCCCATTTACCACCAAGCCATGACCCTCTGTAATACTGAGGGTTTACAGCAGCCTTTCTGCTGTCTCCCCCCTCTCCCTGCCCTCACCCATACCCTCTGACCACCACCGCGTAGCTGTATCTCCCCTTGCTAGCTCTCCAGAGCTTGGGTGCTGGATGGGAACAGTGACACTTTGTCAAATAGACTTTTGATAAATGCATATCTCTCTTAATTTGAATTTAATTATCAATGAAGTGAGCGATTCCCAGATCGCTTCTCCCCATCAGAAACTGGCAGATACATCTGTGCACAGAGCGAGACTGGCATCTGCTGGTCCTCATGCCAAGCCCCTCCCACTGCTGGCTGGAAGAGAAAAAAGGGGTGCAGAAGTCCCGACAGTTGGAGCCCCAACCTCTACAGATTTTTATAACACAGACTAGAGCCTTTCAAACAGGTGTCCAGAGAGGTTAAGACACTTGCCTGAAGCCCCAGAGCAGGGCAGATGACCAGACTGTATTGTGGCCAGAGTTTGTTTCAATGGGCAGTGGCCACCGTCAGGAGCAGGGGGATAGTAGCCCTAAACCTAAATCCTGCCCTGATCCCATGCTCATCACTAAGCAAATTCTGGAGAGAGGGTGCCAACCAAAATTATGGGGTATTGTATGCCAAGCACTATACTGACCTTTATTAATGTGACAGTACTTCATTCTATTTGTGCATAATAGCCCTAGGCGTGGGTGGGGAGACAATCTCAACATAGACATGGGAACACTGAGAAGCCAGGTGACAGCCTAGGGTGTATGTACCTGCCATAGGTAGCATGGGGTCAGTCCACAGAGCAGGGTAGGGGAATTTGGGGGGGGGGATTTGGAGGCAGGATGATGGCAGGTCTGAGCAGAGCAGCTCAAATCCTGGGCAAGAGTCTAAAAGCAGAATCTACACCTTAAAAATAATAATACAAACAGCAACACTGGTACATTACAGTGATGACATTATGGTGCCAGGACCTCGTGAGCAAGAAGTAGCAACAACTTTAGACCCACTGGTAGGACTTGGGTGATATAGAATAGGAAATAAATCTGATAACTATTTAGGGGCCTTTTATCTCCAGTGGTGTAGGCCATGTAGAGATATCCCTTCTAAAGTGAAGGATAGCTCTGGCCAGCATGGCTCAGTGGTTAGGGCATTGACCCACAAATCGAAGGGTCTCGGGTTTGATTCCTGGTCAAGGGCTCAAACCTGGATTGCAAGTTCAATCCACAGCCCCAGTTGGGGTGTGTGCGAAAGACAACCAGTAGATGTGTCTCTCATATTGATGTTTCTCTACCCTCCTCCTTTCCACTCTCTATGAAAAAGCAATGGAAAAATATCTCTGGGTGAGGATTAACAAAAACAATATAGTGATGGGTAAGCTGCTGCATTTATCCCCTCCTACTGCCATAGTGGACCTCTTAAGGTTTTAAAGGCAACATATTCTATATTTGGGTGTGTTACTTGGCCCATTTATCAAGTGACCCTGAAAAGCTGCTGATTTTAAGTGGGATACAGAACAAGGGAAGAGTGTTTACTTCAAGGACTTTACCTCCTCTTCCAGGGAAGTAATTAGTGCAGGATGGTTGAATTATGTTAGGTGGACTTATGAACTTGATACAGTCTGTATTTAGAGATTAAGTATGGTTTAAGGAGATGTATATGGGTACCAAGTTAATAAGGGCTGCACTTGGGATGGTTAATATTACAGGTTTACTGGTTAATAATGCTTATTTTTTTCAATAGATGAAATTACACATATGTTGATATATATGTGATTTGATACGGATGCTATTTTGTTGTATTGACAGCAAGCTTCAAAACTTCATATGTCAAATTTTCTGAAGGTGTTAACATCATAAATATTTTTATGGTTAAAGATATTGAATTTCATGCCAAAAAAAATGAGCATTTGCAGGAAGTTTTAATTCATTACTTTATTTAGAAGAAAAGTGCTGCTGAAAGTTGTCATATGCTACAGGAAGCTCATTGTGAACATGCTCTATTTCAAGATTCTTGTGAACACTGGTGTTAAAAGTGATGATTTTGATGTGAAAGACAAAGAATGTCCAGGTCAACCAAAAAAGTTTAAAGACCAACAATTACAAGTATTATTGGGTGAAGATGCATGTCAAACTCAAAACAACTTGCAGAAAGATTAAATGTTGTCAGAAACGATTTGGCTCAGTGGATAGAGCGTCGGCCTTCGGACTGAAAGGTCCCAGGTTCGATTACGGTCAAGGGCATGTGCCTTGGTTGCGGGCACATCTCCAGTGGGAGGCGTGCAGGAGGCAGCTGATCGATGTCTCTTTCTCATCGATGTTTCTAACTTTCTATCCCTCTCCCTTCCTCTCTGTAAAAATTCAATAAAATACATTAAAAATATTTTTTAAAATGATTAAATGTTGCTCAGCAAACAATTTCCGATCATTTACAAGCAATGGGAAAGATTTTAAAGGAAGGAAAATGGGTGCCACATCAACGAATGAAAGATAAATGGAAAACCGAAAAGTCATCAGTAAAATGTTGCTTCAATGGCATGAAAGAATGTCTTTTTTGCATCAAATTGTGACTGGCGATGAAAAGTGGATTTATTTTGAGAATCCCAAATGCATAAAATCATGGGTTGATCCAGGTCAACCATCAACATTGACTGCAAGGCCAAAGTGCTTTGAAAAGAAGACAATGATCTGCGTTTGGTGGGATCAGGAAGGTGTGGTATTTTATGAGCTTCTAAAACCAGGTGAAACTATTAATATTGATCGCTACCAACAACAAATAATCAATTTGAACCATGCTTTGATCATAAAACGACCAGAATGGGACAGAAGACATGGCAAAGTAATTCTGTTTCATGATAACGTACCATCACACACTTCAAAATCAGCTAAGGACACATTAAAAGATCTTGCCTGGGAAGTATCAACCCACCTGCCATATTCACTAGACCTTGCTCCTTCAGATTACCACTTGACACACTCAATTTCTGAGCAGCACTTCAAAATGTATGAAGAAGTGGAAAATTGAGTGTCTGAAAGGTTTACCTCAAAACAAGAAAAGTTCTATTGGGATGGTACCCACAAATTGCCTGAAAGCTAGCAATGGACATTATTTTGAACAAAAGCACTTTTGATGTTCCTCTTGAAATTATCATGTTTTCTTCGATTACAAAATCCGCATTATTAACCAGTACACCCACTATGTATCAGCTTGAATGGACCCCAGGGTACCCAGATATTTGGTCAAACATTGTTCTGGGTGGGTCTGTGTGGGTGTTTCTGGATGAGATTACCACCTGAATTGGTGGACTAAATGAAGCTGTTTGCCCTCCCAAATGTGGGTGGGCCTTCTCAAACAAGTTGAAGGCTCGGACAGAACTAAAGGCTGACCCTCCAAAAATGAATGAATGAATGAATGAATGAATGAATGAATGAATAAAAATAAAGGTCCTCCTGCTAGTAAGGGGGAACTCCTCCTTCTTGGCTGTTGGACTGGGGCACTGTTTTTCCCCCTTGACTTTGGATTTCAACTAAAACACTGGCTCTTCTTAAGTCTTGAGCCTGCCAGCTTTCAGACTGGCACTTAAACCACAGGATCTCCTGATTCTTGTGTCTTTGGACTTGGACTGGAATTACATCCAGGGCTTTCCTGGGTCTCCGGTTTCTTTGGAGAACCCTCACTGATGCAATTCATCACCTGGAGGCTCATTTTCCCTTTAGGTGTGTTTAGTTTAGTTTCTGCTGTATCTTAAATATCAGAAAATTTACACATATATCCCAAATTTCACTTTCTTTTTAAAAATCAGGAATATATCAGAGCACACTGTGCTTGCACTTCTACTGGCAATCATCATTTAGAACTATTGGCCTAGGCATCCACTCTTTAGTTAGCTGTAGTTTCTACGGCTCACTATAGTCTTACCTCTGCTCTACTTCCCTCATTAACCCTACCCATTGGGCCCCTGTAGGAATATAAGGGAGTATAATTCAGCCATAAAAAGGAATAAAGCACTAACACATGTTACATTCTAGATGAACCTTGAAAACATTATGCCAAAAGAAAGAAGCCAGACTCAAAAGGCCACGCATATGATTCCATGTTTAGGAAAAGTCCAGAATAAGCAAATCCATAGAGACAGAAAGTAGACTGGTGGTTACTAGGGCTGGGGGTGATGGAATGGGATGGCGAGTGACTGCTAATGGTTATGAGGTTTCCTTTTGGGGTGACAAAAATGTTCTGGAACCAGATAGAGATGGTAGTTGTACAACACTGTGCATGTACTAAAGGTCACTGAATCGTTTATTTTAAAATGATTAATTTTATGTTATATGAATTTCACTTTCATTTTCAAAAATTGTCAACTAGGGTCAGACTGCCCAGGTTCAAATTCCAGTTCTGACATTTGCTAGCTGTGTGAGCTTCACCCCTCTGAACCTCAGTTTCCTTACCTGTACAATGGAACCAAAAATAGCACCACCCTCCATGGATTTTATGAGATTTAGTGAACTAAAGTATAGAACGTACACGAGATCTGACATATTCTTAAGTGGTAAACATTAACTATTCCTATTATCACTCTGGGTTGTTGAATTTTGTCAGTTCCTTTGGGACTGTGTCAGTTAGAGGCCCAAGGCCCAGAAGGCTCTCCTGTGGGACCAGCAGGGCTAGTCAGGATTTTCAAACCACGTGGCTACATCTGACATCCAAGGAAGAGATCAAACATTTCCTGCCCATTAAATTAAAGCAATAGCCATTTATCTAGGAAGAAATAAAAACTGTAAATATTAAAGCCGATCTATAACCTTCCTGGGCTTCTGCTGCAACTTCCTTTCCTTAATAATTATTGTTTAAAGTCTGTGATGGGATGGACTGGGTGGGGGAGAGAGGCAAGTAGATGAATTAGGTCTTCTACTCCATTTAAAGTTCACTGCACGCACAGACTTGTGTCCCCATATCAAATTATCTGCAGCCACGAGAAACTAGCCAGTGGCTGTTTGCTCTTTCTACGTGGCTGTTTGCTCTCTCTACGTTATTTATTGCTAGTGTAAATTGGCAGGATCTCCCCCATGCATAACTTTTTCCCTGACTTGTTTTTTTCCAGAAGATCTTAGACTGGGTGGGGGTAGGGGAGTAGGGTGAATGGGGAGGAGGTAGCCTCGCAGACGCCAACAGAACAATCTTCTTTCAACAGCATTAATTATCTGTATGGCTTTCCATAACAACAAAAGAAAAAATCTTGACCCCACTGCCTGCCAATATTTAAGGCACTCAGAGAGGGAAATCCTTTTATCTTTGCATCTCCCAGAGCAGTTCAGTTTGATGAAACATCCTTCCCATACCCCTCCTCCTCCTCTCCCTTTTTATATTCTGAACTTTCTGGCCTGATTAATTCTCCCCATCTCCGTAAAGGGCTGTGTATACTCTTGAGTGTTGACTTGATTTTCTTCTATAAAAACATCCTTGCAAGAAATTAAAACAGCTTAGTCCATACTTGCTCCAGAAGCTACTTGTAAAGTCTTATTCCTCAATAATGGAAGGGAGTGGAAATTAAAAGATTTGTAGGGGCAGACAAGGGTGGGGGGAGAAAATGTGGAAAATGGAATATGAGTTGAGAAGATTTCTTTACTTTAAATTAAAGTTAAGGATTAAAGGCATCAGGCTTTCACGAGTTACCGTGAAAGGCTTTTTAGCAGTCCCAAGTGGATGGGCCGTAATCTTCTTTCAAATGGCTATATTTAGACCACAGAGCACTCAGGCAGCCAAACCAGAAACTTCCAGCAGGGCACTGCATGCAGGCTGGAGGATGGCATTTTGATATTAGCTGCGCAAAAAGGATTTAACCACGAGGAGTGATTTATTTTTGAGGAACATATAACACCTGGAAATAGCACATATATTTTAAATATCAGTGGAAGAAGTTCAAAGTCAGAGTCGTGCCAAGAGTAAACCTAAAAA